>PVJH01048821.1:0-10685 GCA_004026705.1 Nesogale talazaci
GTCCTTTCATCTGAGAGTTTACATCTCTAAATATAAATGTTGCATCAGTTATCTTTTTGAATACTGTTTCTGCTAGTCTCTCTATCAGGAACTCTTATTAGAGACATGTCGTACTTTCTCATTATGCCCTTGGTATCTTTACTTTCGTGCATTTTCACCTCTTTAATTTCTCTGTATTGAGTTCTGGGGAATTTGTTTACATTCTCTCGTTAAGTCTCTTTTCAACGATGTCTAATCTGATGCTTAAATCATCTTCTGGGCTCTGCATTTCAGGAGCAAAGTTTTTTATTCTTTTTAAATGTTTTTATTCTTAAAGTTCATATTTTAAAAAATATGCCTTAAAGAGGGGAGTGATAGAAGTCTAACTCACTGCACTTGGGTCAATTCCAACTCATCGTGGCTCCCTAGAAGAGAACGAAGCTTCCTCTGCGGGTTTCTGAGGTTATAAATCTTTGGGAGGAGAGCAGCTGGGGGGTTCAAGCGACTGATTTTGTGGTTTGCACTCCAACACAACCCACTCCTCCGTGAGGACTCCTTTTTGATGACTTCCTTCCTCCACGCAGCTCCTTAACCATTTGCTTAATTAAGATTTCATCAAATCTACAAGTGTGTGTGTGTGTGTATGTGTGTGGTTTTTATCCTATCTGTAGCCTTTATCCCCATCACAATACACAATTTTTCTATGACCGCACGACTCCCTCCTGCCACCCCTTTATAATCATAACTACTTCTTTCTTGCTTCTGCCCTGTCCTTCCCTTCTGGCAATCACTCGTTTGTTCTCTCTTTTGTAGTTTTGTTATTTGGAGCATGCTAAATAAAATGCAATATTGTGAGATTGTCTTCCTACTCCCATCCTTCGGATCCACTCAAGCTGCCATGGATATCAATAGTTTGTTCGTTTTCATTGCTGCTTTTTAGCTTTGGGAGCTGTTCTTTTTTTGGGGTGGGGCATCCCTGCCCTCTGGTGGGAGTGGGAGGCCCAGCCTTGCTCCTACAGAGCTGCTGCTGGATTTGAACCACAATAGTTCGTTCGTTTTCATTGCTGCTTTTTAGCTTTGGGAGCTGTTCTTTTTTTGGGGTGGGGCATCCCTGCCCTCTGGTGGGAGTGGGAGGCCCAGCCTTGCTCCTACAGAGCTGCTGCTGGATTTGAACCACCAACCCCGTGGGCCGCAGTCCCACACTCAACCACTACGCCACTGGGGCTCAGCTAGGAACTGTTCTTGACATCATTTAGCTATTCATTGGCTGGAAGGCATCGTTCTGGCTATTATGGTGAGAGCTAGTAAATGCCGAGGTTCAGGCCTAGTATGAGCACAGAACATCATTTTTCTGAGATCAACGCCCTGTCATGTGCTACGTATGTGTTTCATCTTAAAAGGACTAGCCAAACTCTTCCGGACCGGTGGTGTCAGGTCCACATCCCCTGCAATGTGATGCAGTTTCCTACCCCGCCACCAGCCTTGGGCATGTGCTTGTCCTCTGTACAATCTTCTTGGACAAAATGGTTGGCCTACTTTCAAAGAGGGCATTTTTTTTAACCCTTAAACGTTGAGAGTCAGAGAGGTTTGGGGGAATATTATTCTGCAATGCATTCTACTTCTTTCTTTTTTAATTACATACTTTTATGGGGGGCTCTTACATCTCCCATCACAACCCATACATCTGTTGAGCACCTTGGTACATATGCTGCCATCATCATTTGCAAAGCATTTTCTTTCTTCCTGAGCCCTTATTGGATCCGTTTGTGACTGTTTCCTCTCAATCTGTAGTTGAAGAAGGCCTAAAAGGAGGCTATTTCTGACTTCCTTTGACTCCCTCTTGCTGAGGCAGAGGTCAGGCCTGCCGCCACAGTCCATCTTTCTTCACATAGATACTCAGTCTGTGCAGAACAGATCATCAGAGGAACGGGATGAAATGAAGAAGAATGTAGTCTCAGGAGGGAGGGAAGCTTATGAACAATCTGTGATACGTAGATGACCCAACCTTGTTTACTGAAAGTGAAGAGGAGTTCAAGTACATGTCGCTCGCTGATGAAGGTGAAGGATGGCAGCCTTCCTTGGGTGGGTCACAACTCAGGGTAAAGAAGACCCACAACCTCACAACGGGACCAGTAGGTAACGTCATGATCAGTGGAGAAAAGATGGTTGTGTCTGGCTTGCGCCCACAGTCAATGCGCACGGAAGCAACAGTCAAACGTTGCCGAGGTATGTGGGGTACACTGGAAGCACTTGAAACCTGAGAATGTAAGCTGGAAAACACATGGTTTCTGAGGAAGCAGAAGATGGCTGCACCGAGAGCAGTGCCCTGTTGGTTGACGGTCAAACAAGGAAAAATATGTCTGGAAACAGATTATGGAAAAGATTTCCTGCTTCCTCCCTGTGTTTTCTAGTTCTGCTTGCTCTCCTTTCCTACCCCTTCCTGCCTTCTGTGCAAAGGCTTCCCCTTTCATCTCCTTTGATGAACTCTTCCAAGAAGTGCACCCGCCTCTCTAGCCTTAGGGCTCCCCTGTAGAGGCTGTTGCTGTTGGGCTTAAAATCGAGGAATGGGGGTCAAGGCAGCTCCAGTCTTGAAAGATGTCAAAGGACCACAGTCTCTGGAATCCCACCAGTCCCTCTCAGAGGAGTCAACCTCATTTTGTTTTTTAATTTTATGTTTTTATCTTCTATTTCCTCTTGTGATCCTCTCCCCAGCCGCCAGTATTGGCAGCCAGGCACCATCTAGTTTTTCTGATTTCAGGGTCATGGGGGCTAATTTCCTTTCTTTGCTTCAGATGAGGAGAGACCAATCATTGCTCCTTAGCTCGCTGGATTGTGTTTTGGTGGCAAGTCCTGAAATTTCTGTTCTATCTAGTTCTTAGATACATATTCTTCTCATCGCTATATTTGCAAATGTTTCCACGTGGGCATTCATCTCTTTATCTGTTTTTTTTTTGTGTGTGTGCTTTGAACTCATGTTTAGGGGAGGGGGTCTTCTTTTGCCTTGTTTTAGTGTATCAAACTATGGGAATCGTGATATCTTGATATTTAAGATTTTCTCTTGCGTGGAGAAGTTTTATGGTTCCCGGATCAATGTACGGATTTTTAAAACGTGGGAGTCATTGAAAATATGGACGATGCATCTTAATTTGGGTAGTCTATGTCCTGTCCCCATTGGAGATTATTTCTATCTTTTTAATCATTTTATTGGGAGCTCTTACAGTTATCATAACATCCCATGGTTCAACCACATCAAGCAGTATTGGGCAATTGCTAGCCACAATCAGTTCTAAAACATTTTCTTTCTTCTTGAACTCCTTGATATCAGCTCTCCATTACCCCCTTCCCTCCCCCCCGCCACAGTCTCTCCTGCAGAACCCTTATTGACCTATATATCTATTGCTGTATCTTACACCATTCAGTATGTCCATTCACATACACTTCTGCTGTTCACTCTCCTTGAGTGGGGTTGTACAGTCCTCAATGCCATCGGCTCCCCTCCCCCTTTCTGTCCCATCTCTTCCCCTACCCCCTGGGCTGTAAGTCTAAAGTTCGGGGTTTAGGGTTGGCAGTTTGACCACCTTGCTGCCATCGACTGAGGACACCCTCAGAAACAGACTTAGCTCCATATCCAGAGCCAACAGTCCTCAAGCACTCCGTTCCAGAGCTCCAGCCTGCCCCAGATCTCAGCCTGCCCTAGCTCTCCAGCTCACGGGCCTCTTCCCTTGATTTTCTGATCTAACAGCGGGAGCCCAAAGTGGGTGGTTCTGCTTAGGTGCCATCCTCCCGGAACTTGGGTTTGTTTTTATCGTGTAACAGGCGCAGGAGAGCCCTTGGAGGACGGTGGGTTGCCGCAGGATGAGCAGTTTGAACCCATCAGCCGTTCTGCAGCAGAAAGATGAGGCGACCGATTCTTGCAAAGAGTTACAGTCTCGGAAACCCCCTGGGGCAGTTCGTGCTACACTGTGCGTGCTCCAGGGATGCTATCTGGTGGAATCGACTCTTCGGCAAGGAGATGAGGTGCAGAAAAGAAGATTTCTCGGGATTTCCATGGACAATTGAAAGTTTTTTGTTTTTGTTTTTTTCTCTTCCTGTGGATTTGACAAGTCATCCTTGCATGTCAGGGTTCCTCGTTCCAGCTTCCTTCCTTTCTCAGACACAGTTCAATCTCCACCTTTCAAATCCCGGTTCAATATCCCAATCCTCCAGTTTTATACAGCATAGTTGGAGTTTACGCCAGTGGTTTTTTGTTTATTTGTTTGTTTTGGGGGCGGGCATCACTGCTCTCTGGTGGTGGGAGTAGGAGACCCAGCCCCACTACTGGAATTGAACCTCCGTCCCAGTGGGCCGCAGTCCCGCGCACAACCACTACGCCACCGGGGCTCAGCCCTACGCCAGTGGTTTTGATTTCGCTCTTTGATTTTAGCATTTAACGTTTTTTTTTTCTTTCAACCTTTACTCAGTAATTAAATTTTATACAGCATTATTACATATTTATAGTGAAAATTGTTCCACATTAACTTAATATCCCCACTTCAGTATTTTCAGCCTGCAGGAAATTATGCATCATTTAAGATGTGGGAAATGGAAGACGAAGAATGCAAAAAAACCCAAAGAAAGAGATAAGCTAAATAGTGGTATGAAAAGAACTAAGGTTTGACAGGGAAGTCCCTCATGTTTTCCTACCTATTAAGGTAGTGTTCTTGGTGGGAAGCATCATTTTTAATGTTTCCTGATTGTTTCTTTTCCGGTCCCTTTTCGAACACTCTTTCTTTTAATGGACTCTCTTCCCCACTAGGCACTTGGCTAACCTTTGAGCTCAGCAGATCTCGAGTACGCTGACTATAAAGCATTCTGGGTCTTCTCCTGAGCTTTGCTTTCTAAATACTTCTCTTCTAACCTGCCTTCCCCTCCTGGGAGCTGCCAACGTAGCTGCCCTGCTTTATTCTGACAACCGACCATTCGTTTCCTTTCACGCCTGCCATTTGTTCTTATTTGCCAGTCTTATTGGGGCTAGTGGCGAACCTTAGTCCCAAATTGCATTCTATTCCAGACCCTGAAATTTTCATGTCAGATTGCTTGGCAGAAAGTTAGTGCTAAGGAATAGTATAAACTTTGATAGAGAGCATGAAAAAGGGCTTCGAAGCAGGAGGAAAAAGGAGAAAATTGCCACAACTGACGTGAGAGCAGCACAGCTTTATATGGAAGAGTATGATCATTGCCATATTTAATTTTTTCAGCTATCCACATAGTGATTTCTCTACTTTGTGTGGCGGATGATATCTCTCATCAAAGTCCGCAAAAGGATTTTCTTTGCACTTTGAATAAAATTTAAGTATCTTACAGTGGTGAGCTACAAGAACCTACTTGATCTAATCCCTGTCAATATTACAGATACAGATACCCTTTCATTTCTAGATTTTTCCTTAGATTATAGTCTTAAATAGTACTTCTCTTTTGTTGTAAGCGCTTCAGGGGCTCCAGTTGTACTTGTGTTAGCCCTTTATTCTTATCTCCTGTGCGCATCACTCTGAATTAATTTTCAATACATAGATATTCTTCCAACTCAAGAATATGCAGAGTGCTTAGTGTACTTGAATACACTCCACTCAAGAGCTTGAGAAGAAACAGGGATGTCGGCTGAGCCATGGTAGTTTGCGGGACTGCGGCCCACAGGGTTGACAGTTCAAATCCAGTAGCAAGGCTGGGCTTGCTACTCCCACCAGGGCAGTGATGCCACAAAAAGAAAGAAAGAAAGAAAGAAAGAGAGAGAGAGAGAGAGAGAGAGAGAGAGAGAGAGAAAGAAAGAAAGAAAGACGGATGTCAATATACGATTAGCTATTAAAACACTCAGAGATGGCGTTGAGTTATGTATCTAATAACAATGACAAATCCCTGATCACATTTGGGCTTCATGGGCTCTAGGACAGAAATGGGGTCTTTCCATTTATTTGTCAATGTGCATGTTGATCTTATAGGAGACCCTGATGAACATGATAGCTAAGAGCTCACACTTTCTACTGTTCTAAGGACTCTGCCGATTTTTTACCTGCCAGATACCTAATACTTTTCTCTTGGTCCCTTGGAATTTTATACAAATCTTTCTGGGACAGAAAGCTTCATCCTTCTCTAGCGAAGCACCTGGCGGGTTGGAACCACGGAGCTGTTGAACCGTCCAAAGGTTGCGTGACGGTGCCATCGAAGGGGGTACTTTGAAGTCTGACAGACATGCCTGTGGGAGAATTTCAGCTCTGTCACTTATCCGCTTGAGGACCTCCACCAACCGAGCTGGTCCATAAGTGTTGTTTTCTTCCTCTGTCCAGGGGAGAGAAGCATAGGCTCTTATAAATGCCAAACTGGCTAAGACGCGTGAAATGGTTAGCACACTGTTTGGCACAGAGTAATTATGGATGTGCTTTGACAGGCACCTTTCTCGTTCTCCGTCCCTACTGCCGGCTCCTCGAAGGGACGAGACCACGTTTCGTTGTCTTTTGCCTTCAACTACTTGACTCAGCCTTGTGGCCAGGTGCTGTCAGATTGGTTCGGACTCACAGCCACCTCCTACGTCCAACAGAAGGAAACACAAGCCAGTCTCGCAGCACCCTCAGAGCTGTTCATGAGAGTCAGCTTCTTATTGCAGCCACCGTGTCAAACCATCTTTCTATTTTCTATATCTCCACCCCACCCCGCCCCCGCCCCTACCTTACTTTACCAAGCACGACGTCCTTCTCCTGACAATATGTCCAAAGCCAGGAGAAGAAACCTCGGCACCCTTGCCTCTAGGCCGAGGGAGCATTCCGCCTGTGCTTTTTCCGCAGTAGACCTGTTTGGTCTGGGGGCAGTCCGTGGTACTTTCAATGTGCTTTGCCCGTACCAGGCTTCACATGTCCCCATTTTGAATTTTGAGATCTTGAATTGCCCTTTTTGACAATGAAATTAATTTTTTTAACTAATTGACTCCACCCCCCCTTTTTCTTCTTGTCCTTCCAATATTACATTTCCCCATAAAATTTACTCAGAGTTCAAAGGTGTGTGAGAACCCAGGCCTCTTCTCACTTACTCTATTAATTTAGATAATTCCTTTCAAAATACCAAATGGAGATTATAGCTATCTGGATAAATGAGGGCTACACATATAACATGAATTCAAAAGTCTGGAAGGATATAGTTCAACACGTTAGCAATGACAATCATTGGGTAATGGTAATGTTATCACTGTTTATTTCTTTTCTTTGTACTTCTCAACAATAACATCTTACCAAGCTGGTTTCTTTTCTATTGCCATGTGACAATTCTTTTAGAGGCTGCTCTCTTCAGAGATCTAGTGTCCCAATTTTCTTTACTGACGGAACCCTGAATCTTTGACTGAGTGTGAAGATGTTCAGAACCTAGGCCTCATTTTCTAGCCTCCCCTGAAACCAGAGGGGGTTACATTTTTACTTCCTGGTTAGGAGGATGGTAGTAGAAATGTTATATGCCATTTGAGGAAGTATCATGGAAGGGTGAAACACACCCTTTGTTCCTTCCTCCTTTTTATGGGCTGGAATGGAAAGTGGGCCAGCCTGGGTTGACTAAAGAAACAAATCTGAGGAGATGCCCATATGTGTGGAAGAGAGAACTTTATATCAAAGAGTAATTGTACATTAAGAAAACATTCCAGCTCAGTCCAGATCACATCCAGCAGTCCGATATTACCCCATGTGTTGGTACGAGTTCAAAAATTCCTCTTCAGATTCGCACAGCCACGCAGTGACACAAAAGGCAGGAAGATCACAGGCTTTCCAGTGGGTGGAAAGTCTTGTGGATCCAGTGATGGTGGAAACATTTCAGTGCTGGCCTGGGTCTCCACGCGGCCCCTCCCGCTCCAGGGCCCTGCTCCATCTGTGTAGCTCCATGTGGCTCGTCAACAGGAATATCTTCCAGGAAGACAAGCAGAGAGTGTGGGTCTGGCCTTTCATGAGCTATTTACCTCTGTAGAGCAGCAGTTCTCAACCTGTGGGTCACGACCCTCCCTGTCGGGGGATCAAACAACCCTTTCACAGGGGTCACTCGATTCATAGCAGTAGCAAAATAACAGTTATGAAGTAGCAACAAAAATAATTTTATAGTGGGGGGGGGCCAGAATCACCACAACATGAGGAATGTAATAAAGGATCACGGCATGAGGAAGATTGAGAATCAAATAAGGCCATCAAGCAGTGACCTGATGGCCAGACTAAACGCTGCCCCTTCACTCTTAATAGTGTCAAGTTGACACCAGATTATGTAACAGAGAGACAGTGGGTAGAAGTTGAGAAGCTCTCATGGATCTTAAGGATGAAGATCACATTCTAGGGCTAGCAAATGGAGTGCATGGAAACTCTGGGAAATTTCCCACCCCATTTCTAGACTTCTTGTCTGATCTTATCTTTTTCTACCAGGGTAACATTTATGTTTAAGTCAGTGTTCATTTGGGTTTTCTTTTACAGCTAAATCAAATCCTCATTGACATGTAATTAGTGTATAATTCCTATTTATCTTTGCCTCAGTGGTAAAGAATGTCTGTGTTCTGCCTCAGATAGCATCATAGAATTTCTTGTAAGGAACTGTTGCGCTTTGATCATTATATGGGCTTTAAATTCTTCCATCTTTGTGCAGCTTTCATTCAGTGGAAACAATAGCACATGTTTTCCAGGTTACATGTGTAGGAGTACTCATGGCAGAATCTACTTGTCGTGGGGAAAAAAAATGTGGAACCACTTACTGGAAACAGGATAAATAAACTGTGGTCTATTCCTGCAATTGAATTAACTGTGATACAATCATTACTAAAAGTGATTTGTATTGTGGAAATGGTGTGACTGGCTGGTTGGCATCTGGCTCATGGCAACTTCATGTTCATCGGACTGAGACACCGCCCTAGCCTTCACCACCCCATGAGCCTGATGACTCCTAAGGCTTTCACTGGGTGAGTTTCAGAAGCAGACGGCCGGACTTTTTTTCTTGGTCCATCTGAGTCTAGAAACTCCCTAAAAACCTGTGCAGCATGGTAGCAAAATACAAACCTCTACAGATGCGTGGCTATGTATTAGGGACATGGACGGGAATCAAACCCAGGTTGTCTGCGTGGAAGAAAAGCAATTTACCGGGGAGCCACCATTTATTACAGAAGTGCCAAAAGATCAAGTTCCAGAAGACAATATACAGTGTGATAAATACAACTAGACATAAAGCTAACATAATAAAAAGTAAAAGAAAACAAGACACGAAAACCAGTCCGAATTACCACTGAGTTTATTCACAAATGTGATGAGTAGAAAGCCAATAAGAGTTGCTTCTGCAGAGGGAAAGTCTGGGTTGGGGAGGACTATATAGGTCAGGAGAAGTCCTGGGAGAGCTTTTAGATCTTGAGTGGGGAGGCGGATCCATGAGTGGTTTATTATGTTATTGTAATGCACAAAGTATAAACCAATTAAACACGGTTTATGTAGAGACCAAAGGACCAATCCTAGTCCTTGATTCATGACACGCTAGTAACATAAATCAGAACTATGATTAAGGCAGTGTTGGGCTTCCTGAAGTTCATAAAACAATCATGCCTCTTATAAAGCTGCCTATTATGCAGGACTGGTTTTATTTCTATCAGCTGGGCAACAAGGAGGAATTTGCTTCTATTTGTGTGTCCACCTGTTTCCCCAATGCAGACTGGTAAAAATAAAATTTTAATTTGGAGAGAGTTGTCGATTTATAGAGAAGTTGGAAAGATCGCACAGAGTGTCGCTGAAGCCTCCCACCTTGTTCTCCCTTCTGTTAATATCCTACAGCGATGTGGTGCGTTTGTCCCAACTAATGCATAATACTGTTGGTACACGAGTGTATTGAACTCTGACCAGATGTTAAGTTTCCTGAGAGCAAGACCTGTGTGTTTCAGCAGTCCCTGACTTCCTGCCCTTTGTCTGTGCTTCATGCGTGTTGGATGGACACGGATATGACACTTATTAAAGCAATACGTTTTCTGCACACATAAATTCTATATTTTACCATCACTTATACTTCTCCCTAACAGCTAAAAACTGGTCTGAAATAGAACCTGGAGTGCATTTCGGTTTAATGTGCTTAAAAGTCATTGTGCCTGAATTATTTACAAGCATTCTCAATGGAATGAGCACAGGAAGGAAGCTAAGTGCTTGCCTGATCTTAGGGACTTTTTGGTTGGGTTTTGTTTGTGTGGGTTTTTCTTTTTCTTTTTTTTTTTTTTTCATCCCTGGATATCTTTTGAAAATCAGGTCACGGAAAATGGATGCTATTTCTTTAAATAATATAGCCAAGCTGATCCCTGGATTACAATTAGGTTACGTAACTTGTTTTGCGCTGCTTTTCATTAAGACTTGCAGTGGGCAATGGGGCTTTACATTGCAAGAGGGAAGCTGGGCCAAAGGATTCTGCTTACAGCCAGCACACACGCAGCGCAGAGCCAGCGAGTCAGCGACTCTTCTGCACAGCCTCATGCTCAATGTAGGGGCTCCTTGGCTCTGTAACCCCCGCCCCCCCCGCCCCCCCCACCCCCCAAACATCCTGTGTCCTATCACACTCCTTGGCTCCAAACACATCTAAAACCTACCCGCGAAGGGCCCGGAGCACAAGGCAAGATTGCTGGTCCACAGGCGGCTGCGCAGCGAGGCGCCTCCAGGGAGGATATTATCAAGTTTCTGCAGAACCATGGCTCAATT
>PVJH01048822.1:0-10607 GCA_004026705.1 Nesogale talazaci
GTGCAATGCAAAGAATAGAGAAGGCGTTCGTGAAGAAGTAGTGTGAGGGCTTGCCCTAATCAGATAGCAAAACACGCAAATAGTAATTAGGATAGTGGGATACTTCTGCTGGGGTAGACATAGCGAGAAAGGGGGACCGAGAACCCACAAGGAGTCCCACAGATAGATGGAAGCTTGATACAAGACAGCAGGCTCTGCCAATCATTGGGGGGGATTCTATTCAGTATACAACCAAGGATATAGGTTATTAAGAAGGAAAACAAAACAGAACTGACCGGTCACTATTTAAGATGTAAAAGTAGAAGAACTGAAGGCAGAATGTAAGAAGTCTGTTGAGTTTTTGCTCAGGAAGAATCAATCAGTCAAATGAATACCATCAGCAGACAATTCTATTCAATCTTCATAAAAATAAATTTTAAACACACATTAGGGCATCTAGAAGCAAGTGCTCTGCACTCGTTGCCAAACCACCCTGTGAACCACACAATGCCAGCACTTCCTCCGACTCCTTCCCTGCAGAATACTTGGCAGGGCTGAATCTGGCACTGACATTTCCTAAGCCTCTCTAGTCAGTGTGTATTCGGTCTACTTTCATTAAATATCTAACAACCAACAAGTCAGATTAAGCGTGTTTTCAAATTCCACGTGCTGGCACACTGTAGATGTTCTCCTAAAACTCTTTTTTTGGAGGGGGGGTACTAAACATAGCATATCTGTGTAATCACATGTGGCCTTGATTCATTTGCGCCCGTTGCTTTGCTGTATTTCCCTGAAGATATGTACCATTGTCTATGAAGACAGACTTTTCAAGAACATTTAAGCAGCATCCAGGTGGTGAGAGCAAGCTGGATTAAAAAATGAAACATATCTCTCTCTGGAAGTCAGCGTGAGAAGTTGTGCAATTAGTGCCACTTTATTTGCTATGAACGAGCCCTGGTGGCATTGGGCTGCTAATCATGAGGTTAGCAGTTCGAAAACCACTAGCCGCTCCTTGGTATTGACTTGGATGCCAGTGAGTTATTTGCTATTACCCTTAGAGGGCAAATTCTGCATCAGATACAGAGCACTTGCTTGGTGATAGACCCAGTTTCAAATTCCAATGCCCACCTGTTAGCAGAAGACAATTTGATTTCAAAGCTCCATGAAAGCTGCCTTCAGTTAAGTGTTCCCTCTTCTGTATCCCTCACCAGCAGGCACTCTGGAATCTGCCCTTTCCCTTCTGGGACTCTGGACATTCACCCTCCTGACCCCTGACTTGAAAGTCAAGCTTCTGCACACCACTCACAAACAGTTGCGAGCACCCACTTCTAATCAGGACATGGGGTGAATGAAGCAGGACCCTCGGAAAACTGGAAGGTGTGCAGCATGCCCTCGGAAAAATGAGGTGAACTGGACTCATAGGGACTGTTCTGAATCAGATAGGCCTAGGACTCACTCCGTCAAGAATGATACAGACAACATGGGGGGAAAAAGGCACTGCATGCTTTTCCCACCCCTCCAAGGCACAGTTCCAGATCTATCCTGAGTGACAACACTGTCAGTGGTAGGGAAATGCCCACACACCTAACAGAGAAGGCCAGCTAACGTGACAACTCATCCCATCGACACGCCTGCCAGGAGGACCAAAGATAAAGATTCAAAAGTTTGAGCTTTACTAAGCCCATGACTTACTGGTGGCAAATACCTTTTTTCATCAAAATAAACACAAAGAGCTTCGGAGGTGGTGTCGGTGAGCAATGTGAGGAGCATGCTGAGCACATCTGCTCAAAAGGTCTCTTTAAAGTGACCGAAAAGGCGAAGCTCACACTTTGGAAAGCTGAAAACCATGCCATGGTAGTTTCTTTCAGTGGCCTCCTATGCAGGCAAAAGCTGAATAATGAATAAGGAAAGACTCAAGGGGGAAAAGCACTGTCTTTGAAAGACGGTGTGGGTGCATAATGCGGAGTACATAATGGCCTGCCAGAGGGGATGTACCAATCTGTGCTGGAACATGTGCAGCCTGGATGCTCCTGAGAAGACAGGCCAGGGGAAGAAACAATGTCTAGAAAATACTAAGCGGTGGGTGCTTAAGACATGAAAAAAAAAAGTATAAATTATGAAGGGTTCATGAGGGAGGAAGTATGGGGGAGGGAAGGGGAATGAGCTGATACCAAGAGCTCAAGTAGAAAGAAAATGTTTTGAAAATGATGATGGCAACATACGTAAAAGTGTGCTTGACACTGGATGGATGGATGGATGGATGGATGGATGGATGGATGGATGGATGGATATGTTAAGAGCCGTATAAGCCTCCAATAAAATGATCTAAATTAAGGAAAACACTACACATCAGTCAACTTGGAGCTTACCAAATCCGAAACGTTTGTGAATCTTTCTAGACCATTAAAATTTCTAAAGAATTGATTCTTGTGGTCTGGGACCCACATCTTACGGGCCCCGTTTTTGCCTGCTGCTTACTACCAAAGAGATGAGCTGGGGGATCCGGGAGCAGAGGCCCAGGTTCTAAAAGACCCACCCCTCATTGCGTCATTATCTTTCCAGCCTTTATAAACGGAGGTCCACTGCCCCAGCTATTGTGGGTCCCTGCGGTTGTCCGACTGAGTCCTGGGACTGACCTCTGAGGACAGGAAGAAACCAAATTTACAAAGGACTAGTTACAAGGCATAAAGTCTTCTACTCTAGTTTGGAGGCTCCTGTCCCAGGCGTGTGGGACTGCAAAGTGACAGCGCTGGGCGCATCTTTCTGGAGGGGAAAAGAGCCTCACATGGGCCTCACAGAGAAATCTGGAAATGCACAGCCTTGCAGCTCCGCAAAACGGAACTCTGACTATAGAAAAGGCAATGGGTCCAGCCATCACTCCAGCGAGAAGGCAGCAGGCTCTGCGCTTCGGAGGAAGGGAAGAAATGGATGGTTCAGGCCCATTCAGCAAGGCCCTTAAAAGAAGCATCGATGATCTGCGGCCTTGAAGATTACAGCTAGGTAAACCCTGCGGGGGCCTGTCACACATGGTGCGGCCACCAGAGTCAACGTGATGGCAGTGGGTCAATGTTGATGGCAATGGGCTAATAGTATTTACGGCAAATGGGTTCTAATAGGGGAGAAGGAAGGGAAGGCAGGTGGCCTCTACTCAATGCCTACAGTCATCATGCGGGGCCAGGCTTTGTGACTATACAGGGAGACACTTCTCACTGCAGCGCACAAGGGGTCTCTTCCCTGTAACCGAGACCACTTGTTTATGAGGGCCTGTGTCTAGGGCACTAGTGAGCCTCCAGCATCTGGCCATGTGCTCCTAGGACTGAGATGGCATGCCAGGGGTCCCCTAGCCCTTCAAATCTAACGAAACACTACTGGTCCAAAGAGAACCGCTCAAATTAGCCAGTGTGCGGGCTAAAATTACCCCTAAGAACTCATGAACTAGAAAGCAAAAGGAAACTCCTAATGAAAACAGCTCCGTGTGACATAAAGATAGCGGAGGGAGTGTTTGCTCTGATAAGGGGCGCCGTGGTGCTGAGTCAGGGGCGCCTCGTCATCTTGAGTCTAGTACCTCCAGCTCCTCCACAGACGGGAGAGGCCCCCGTGAGAGGGAAGGGCGGGAGAGGGGGAGGCGTAAGGCCCAGGGAGAGCCCGCCTCACGTGTGTCTGAGGGGAACCACGCCCCACTGGCTGATTCTGCACAGAGGGCCAGCTCTTTCTTGCCAGGTGTCTCTGTGTAGACGCAAAGCTTCTCATTGGAGACTGGGCACACGGATGGTGTGCTCGCTCCACCAATAATTATGAATGGAAACAAGGAGTCAGGGTGGAGGAATAGAAACTACAGCGGCGGTCTGTGCGGGCTACAGTAGGGACCACTCCTACTCTCTCCCGTGCTAAAACACATCTGTGGCAGAAGCTCGAATATTCTAGAATGGACCGTGCACCCAGGCCTTAGTGATCTGGGGCTGCTGGAAGAGAAAACCAGAAGCAAATTGCCTTTCACAAAGAGGAATATATTGCCTCGCAATCAGACAATATTGTCTCACTGTTAGAAGGTCAGAAGCCAAGCTCAGGGGGGAGGCTGTCTCTGCTGGGAGGAAGCTTCTCATTATCATTATCCATCTTTCCCCAGGGTCCAGGGTATTCTCAATGCAGGGAGCCCAGGTCCAAAGTCTGTGTGATGTGTGGACCACTGGTTCTTCTCTATCTCTGCTCAGTGGCTTAATAAGCTCTGTCATGTCTCCAAAAACACCCTGACCCTGTAAATGCTTGCATCCCGCCTCACGACCATCACAGGTCAGAATGTGTGACGGAAGATGATGGCAAACAGGAGGATAATTGCAGTGTTGAAATCCATGGCCTTGCCAAGTTGACGCATCATTTTGGGAGGCGGGAGAAGGGCTAGACACCATCCGACTCCTAACAGCCCAGGACTGTGCAGCTCTTCCAGGGACCCATGACTGCCTGTGCTGCTGTGGAGGCACATCCTGAACGCGCTAGTGTCTGCAGCGCGCAAGGGATGGTGACACACCCCAGGTGTACCAGTGCCTGTAGAAGCACGACTGTGCTCAAACAGGGGCCTCTGAGGCGAACAACTTTATATACTGGATGACTTTAACTTGATGTGGAAGAAATCAAGCCAAAAAAAACCCCGCCCAGGTCGATCATAAAACCAGAACACCAGGTGGGGCACCAGGGATAGTACAGAACAAAGAGGAACAGCAGAGAATAGATGCAAGAACCCAGGAGAGAGCAGTTAAAATGCAATCTGGAAGCGGAGCCTATGGCAGGTGAGATCAGCAGCAGGCCACCTCTCAGTCTCTGACCCACGGAAGCAAGCACAATTTTATCTGCCATGGCCAGTCATCAAGTCCAAAACGACACGGTCTTCCCGGAACACTTTGAAATCTACAAGAATTCCAATACTCACTGCAGGCAACGTTTGCTCTACACAGCGTAGCAAGGAGCAAGCCGATCTGAGGAAGCAGGGCCTCAGTCATTACATGAGGTCACAAAGCTAAGAAGGGCTCCACCCAAGTTTCCTGACTCCAAGCCCAGCACTTAACTGTAATTTAGATAGACAGGTCTTTAGGATAATAAAGGGAATCAGAGTAACAATTAACACAGAGAAAGCCAAACTCAAGGAATGAATTTATATTATCTCAGAAACAGGCTGCCAAACAGGAGAACTAATTCTCTGTGCGGACTCGGTTTGGAGATAGTGCTGACAGCCATCAACAACCCATCTTTTCAGTTCAAAGCAAAAACCCTGGATCTTCAACTTGCTGGAAAACAAACAAACGAAAAACAGGGTATCTCTGGAAAACCCGGGGCAGAGAAGATAAGGCCTCTCCTGGACGGGGCATATACATGGAATGGTGGCACTCCCACGCGTAAGATCTCCTTTGCCGAGCTCGTCTGCATTCAGGAGCAAGTCACAACCCCGCCCAGTTTTGCCTGAAACACTAAGGCCAAACCCACTGCCCACAAGTAAGGGCATTCTGACTCCCAGGGACTCCTGGGGAGCAAGAGGTGGCATGCTGCTCTTGCAGGGCTCCAGGCTGCCCTATACCGACACGCTGAGTCGGTCAGAACGGACTTAACAGTAACAAGTTCTGTCCTTTCCCTCCTTCCACACAAACGGCAGACAATGAAAGCAGTCCAGCTCCTGCCTTCAAATCCTCCTCCTCGCCTGCACTCAAGGCAGACACTCGGAAAGATGTCAAGGCACCAGAGATGAAATACAGGCCCACCCACCCCTGCCCAAACCACACCCACCACTCGCTCACTCCATCTCCCACTTCTGCCCTGCCCAGGTTTGGGGGTGCCCTATCTGGATATTTTGTGGAGACTATCTGGGAGCCCTGGTGGCCCAGTGACTTACACGTTGGGCAGCAAACCGAGTCAGCGGTCCAAAACCACCCGCCACACTAGAGGGAGCAAGATGAGGGGCTTTTCTCCTGCCGTGAAGAGTGACCATCTCCAGAAACCCACTGGGCGGGTCCACTCTGCCTGGCCTAGAGGGCCGCTATGAGTCGGCATCGACTCGGTGACGATGAGCTTGATTTGGGTTTATGGTCTGCCTGTTGCCAAAATGCCTTTGGCTCACTTGCCTCATTTCCAATCACCGTCAAGAGCTCAGGGGCCTCTGCTCCCGGAAGCCCTCCCTGAGCAGGAGTGGCTCCAGCCCTCACCCATGTACAGGCTGGGTCTGCCACATGTCCTGGGCCGGCATTAGCCAGCACCAACACCACACTTCACGATGACCACCTTTACCTGTCTGCCTCCTGCCCAGGCGGGAGCCCATTTCCACTGAAACCGCCAAAGCAGTTGGTGTGACCAAGGACTCCGCTTTGGTGCCCAAGTCCCCTCACCCCACAACAGTGTCTGTCAGTGTGTGCACAGAATGTGTGGTTCAGCCACTGCGTGAGCAAGACCCATTTGCTCGTTTTAAAAACCCTCAGAAAGAATGGAATGGCAGTGGGCCCGGTTTGGACTTAGGAGGAGAGCTAGGAGACCGGGACAAGGTGACACGTGACCCTCTTCCTTTACAGATTGCCCCTTACTAAAGCTATAGGGATATATCACCTGCTAAAAAGTCATGTCTTTCAGCAATGGGCGCTCATGCGGTGGGAGCGAGAGCAGCGGGAAAGCCAAGGAGGGCCCTGCGGGCTGAGGTCAGAGCCTGCCAGAAGCAGAATGCCACAGAGCCAGGGGTGGCCCGCAGGGGCCAGGGCTGGGTGACTGCAGACAGGGGAAGGCCAACTCAAAAAGTCCAATTCTCACTTGCTAACTCACGCTCAGCTTTAACCTGCTAAGGCAAGATGCTCTCTTTAGAACTCCAGCCTGGAGACCCCCAACGGGGGCAGTTCCACACTGTCATAGGGGGTTGCTAGGATTCAAAAAAGGGGCTTGTCAGCTCCCCAGCACTACCAATAGCATAACAGAAGGAGCGCAATCTTGAGACAGTGGCAGTAAGGCTAGATGCAGGCAACCCTGTGGCATTCCAACAGAAGCATTCAGGTGCAAGATGTGTGTGTGGGGGGGGGGGGCAGCTGGGAAACACCCAGGATGATAAGAAAAGGGTGCTATTTTGCTGCAAGCACACGTAAGGAATATTGTGGAGAATGTACCAGACCACCAGAAACAGGTAAAACTCTCTAAAAAAATGGCATGGAAGGCTGACTCCTCTCCCTGCAAACAGGGTCTCACTGGAACAGCCAGCGCATTGACACCAAACTGCCCAGAGCAGTCAAGAAGGCTGTGCAGGGAACACTCCGCCCCGAGGGAAACGCTGCACCCTTGCCATCGTGACACAGAGCGTGCAGGTAAGACCAGTCAAGAAGGTGGTGACGCAACTTGTGAAGTGAGCTTCTTTGGAAGAGGGGGGGGGGCATTCAAACACGAGAGGAACTCAGGACAAAGACGCCATCGTTTCCATGCGAGGAAGTGTGTAGGTGTTTTAAAATGAGGGCACCGAGAGGAAAACCCAGAAGTTCTGCTGGAGATTTCGAGATGTGTAGCTGGTGACCCTGAAGCAACTCTTTTCTCTTCCAGCAACCTATGGATGCTACACGGGACCAGGGGGAGGAAGTGTTTAAAAGCTGATGCCAAATGTTACAGGCGATGGGGGCTTTGAGTTTCACCTCGAAGTGGGTCTCGTACTTTTTATTCGCAAGCTTGGGAAACAAGGAAAAGGACAGTATCGGCGAACACTGATCCCGGGGCCACGGAGTCCTACCAGTGGAGACGCAGGAGGAGAGAGCGCGGGTCCCTGCCAGCCCCGTGTGCCCGGCCTGGGAGGGAGGCAGCGATCGGGGTGACAGATGCTATGAGAGGCAAGGCGAGAGATTGAGCACAGGCACCCGGCCGAGGCAGTCTCGCCTGCAGGCCGCTTGCTGCAGGTTGAGACCCTGGCACCAACCATGAAGGCGAAGGTCCCTAAGCAACGAAGGCGGGGAAAGGCGGCAGTAAATCCCCACAGCCCCAGGGCTTACCCGGGACACTGGAAGCCAAGTGACTGGGGGCCTCTCTGCCCTGTCAGAAGGGAGAAGAGACAGACCCAAGCAGGAAGCAAGAGATGCAGAGGACGGGTTCCACGGGAGAACGTGGACGTCCCGCGCAGGGCTTGGGACCTGGCTCTACAGGGCGGTGTGGAGAGGCTGAGGTGTACATTTTAGCATCCAGGTGGAAATGGGTGGGTGTGAGGGGCCAATGGCCAGCGCGTTCAAATGTTTCCACATTCTTCCCGGACTTTGAGAGAACACTTAATATGGCCTTCCTCATCAGAGTGGAAAAGTTAATGTCAAAGAAAGGAGCAACTCAAAAAAAAAACGACACCATCTTTCAACAGAACCTAGAGTAGCACTGGCCCCCTGGGTTACCTGTAAAGTATGCTGACAGCAGCTGCTGGCTTGGAACACCTGTATAGATGTGATAACTCAACTCATGCTCTCTGTGACCTCGTCTAATCTGTTACTAAGACAAGCAGGCTTTTCCTAAAGCTTGTCTTTTTTTTTTTTAAAAAAAAAATCATTTTATTGTGGGCTCAGACAACTCTTACCACAATCAATACTTACAGCTACTGTATGCAAAGCACATTTGTACATCTGTTGCCATCATCATTCTCAAAACATTTGCTTTGTACTTAAGCCCTTGGTATTTGCGCCTCATATTTCCCCCCCCCCCCCCCCCGCTCTGCCTCATGAACCCTTGATAATTTATAAATTATTATTATTTTGTCACCTCATACACTGTATGATGTCTCCTTTCACCAACTTCACTATTGTCCATATGAAGGAGGTTATATGTAGATCCTTGTTTCCCCTTTCTACTCCACCTTCCCGCTATCAGCCCTCTCACCACTGGACCTGAAAGGATCATCTGTCCTGGATTCCCTATGTTTCTGGTTCCTATCTGTACCACTGTACATCCTCTGGTCTCGCCAGATTTGTAAGGCAGAACTGGGTCTTTTTTCACGTCAGTTGTAACAAATGGTGCTAAAATAACCCTCCCCACACTATCAAAACTCCACAACCATATGGCCTTAGCACTAATCCGGCTAAACTGAAATACTTTGCACGGACATTTTAAACACATCCCCTCTAAGCAGGCGATCCTACATCAATGAGCCTATTCCTAGGGAAATTGTGAAGCCAGGGCTCACAGATACAAAGCTCAAGGATGTTCACCGTGTCACTTTTATGAGCTGAAAATGACAATGTACTATGGGGTCCGTAAAGTACCTTATCAAGCAGTGGGAGGCAGAACCATCATCAGAAAGCTATGGGTTTCAACTCCATCTCTACCCCCGCTGCCTGACCATGGGGCACAGAAGTCCCGGCCCTCACCTGACATAAAAAATATAAATTACTCAAGAACTATTTTTTTAAAAAAGACAAGCGTTTTACTACTGACATGAAAAGATATCTACTTTGTATGATGCATGAAACATGATTTTTTCCCATTCTTGGCCGGCTCTTAATGACAAGGCAAACAGATACACAGAAAAAAGCCTGCAGAGACCCACATCACACATGTTCATTCTCCTTGAGTAGAAGGAACAGAAATAACAGTTGCTTCTTCTACTTCCCTAATTTCTGAATTTCTATAGAATCTGTTACTTATAAATCAAAGCCCCTCGATCTGTATGCACGTGTGTGCACGTGTGCATGCATATGTAATTTCAGAATTAAAAGGTAGCAAAATAAAAATCCATCAATATGAGATTTTGGAGAAGGGGACAATTGGAAGCTATATTAGTCACTGGGAAGCTTTACCATTAAAAGAATCCATAAATATAAAATGGTTACCATTTTCTTAATAGGCTTAATAGTATTTGCAAAATCAGCTTCCTTACCTTTTCCAGGGCTAAGATTCTGGTCTATAAAGACCTTTAGTTCTCCATTGGCTTCAATTAGACCGGCCTGCAAAAAATAAACAAGGGTTTACAGGTGGAATATCTAAAAGAGCCAGAAACTAAAGGGTGTTTTTGTACACTGTCCTGTTCAAAGGGCTTGGTGCAAAGAACATTTATGTTGAGATGCAAATACTATTTTTTCTGTTCCAGAAAGCCTGGGAAGTGGACGGATCCAGTTGCTATATGCTCAATTGGTAAATTATTTGGCTAAGATCAATTTGAAATTTTTAACCATGAAATTTTAACCCCTTGGGATAAATGAAATACCGTCTTGCACTTATTAGCTCAGCAAGTAGATGTCATATGGCAATACCCCAGGAGGGCAAAAGGCGGGCTGGAAGAATGCTGAACTGCTGGGAGAAGCGAACATTAATTCTTTGTTCAGTTTCTGGAACATTGCTTCCCGAAAAGCAAGCAGGTAGTGCATTTCTAGAGATGGAGTCGGCACAGGTATGCTTTTTCGTAGCGAGCCAGGAGGGGTGCGGAGTCTGGCTGCACGGGGCGATGCGTCCCTTGGGGCACAGCAGGACAGCTTCCAATCGGTTTCCCCAGGCATCTCCTAAAAGGGAGGCAATGCTACCACGAACAGGGTCGCTCCAAAGACAACATGGGATCCACTATGCACACCTAGCGGAGCGCCAGCCCCTGGCACGGAAAATCCCATTACCTCTTAGCTCATCTCATTTCATCTCACATTTCCTGGGTTTATCTGGAA
>PVJH01048823.1:0-10605 GCA_004026705.1 Nesogale talazaci
CCAACACTGTTATTTTACTATTTATTTATTTTGTATTTATTAATTAAAGTTAAAATCCATATTCAAGCAAGGCTTGAAATTACTAAATTTACTCAAACTTAGACATTCAAGCTTAAGTTCAAAAGATTATAATATCTATATTTTGTTTTGTTTCATTTGTATGTGATACACCACGTTGTTTCTGCCTTCAGGGGATGTAACTTCAGATTTTTATGACTCATTTCAGAATGATTGGGACAAGCAAGTCCCTGAATAAGTTCTGGGCTGAAATACAGTTATGTAAAGTACATTCACATATCTGTAACCATTTTAAATTTAGCTTTTATTTTAAAATGTGATTGGAATTTGTAAATTCATTTTCAATGTTGTCACCAGAATATATATATATGCACACAAAGGAATAAATATGGACATGGAGAGAATGAAGTATTATAAATGACCACATGTGTACTTACTCTTTACCTTAAAAAACAACCAAAGAAACAAAAGCAGAACATACTAGGGCTTGGAAATCAGTAGGTACTTGTTGTATTTCAAATCTCTGTCCTGCTCTGACATGTTCAGTTGGTAGATAACACAGTCTACGTTCTGTAATGCTTTACACTAAAGTTTTTTGCAGACTTTTTTCCCCTACAAATGTATTATTTTGACTTTTTTCTAAAAATGTGTGCTAGTCCGGGTAGACTAGAGGAACAAATTTCATTGACATGCATAAAGATATAAGAAAAAGGTTATATATAAGAGGAACAGGACATTGAGCCCAGCCCAGTTCAAAGTCATAAGTCCGATATTAACCCATATGCCCCAAATCAGTCTATAAAGTCTCCTTATGACTTATGAAGTCACAGGTCAGTGGGTGCAGAATCCCGGCGCTAGCAGGGGTTTCCACATGACTTTTCGCTTTCTGGGCTCAGCAGAAACAACTCATCACTGGCAGAGGTCTCCATATGGCCACCGCAGCTTCAGAGGTCTGGCTCCATCAGGGCAAAGTCGTGTGGTCTCTCTGCTGGCTCCTCCAGCTTCCCGGACACTGCCATCTTGTCCGTCATTCATCATCTCTCTAAGACTAGCTCCCAACAACTGGGGAAGATAGCTTCTCATCTTCACAAGGGAAATATCACAAGATTTTCCAGAAGTCTCAGGAGAAAGCCATGCCCACATAGAGGCCTCACTGGCTACTCAATGGCTATCTCCAGATTGACAGGCTAGATTCCACCCCTACATTTCAATCATAAAATTAACATAAGCACATGACAGCCACAAAATGTATATATATATATATTAAATCTCAATTTTACAGAAATGGAATAATTCAATATGGTCTATAATATTTCTTCTTTGCTTGAAAATTTATGATTTTAACATATTTATTGTAACTGCTCTGTTATATTTTATCATGTTATCACTTCATCATTAATATATTCTATACTTTTCTGTTCATCAAAACTGAAATAATAAGCAACAATATTCAGGGAAGCAACTGTTAAAAACTCGAGCAACATATTGCATTGGTATAAATCTGCTGCAAAAAGTTCCTTAAACATTTGATAACTATGATCAAGATCAGAGTGGTAGATCTTGGGCAAAGTGCTAAGCTAAAATAAGGCAAATATTCAAAGTTATTAAAACACTAGACTGGTAGGGCTCCTACTACTGTGGCCACACTTCAGCATGGAACTGAAGTCAGTGTTGGGGTCCACTTTTAGTCAACCAATAAATGTGCCTATGGGGTGAACTAAAATATCACCATTTGACCAAATTCAAAACTTAGAAAAGAAAGGAAATGGAGAGTCCAAGTAGGAAGTGGGAAGAGTGACATTTCATTAAGAGATTGAAATCAATGTCATAAGACAAATGTATATAAATTGAATGGAAAATTAATTTTTTCTATAAACTTCACCCAAGCTACATGAAAAACTTATTCAAGAGTTAAAAAGCAGAACATTTTAATATATTGTAGACTGCCAAAAGAACCATTTAGTCAGTCTTATAAAAGTGCAAACAGAAACCTTCTTAGAAGCAAAAAGTGGTAATACTTCAGCTTGAGTGTTTTAAATATAAAGAAGGAAACAATCTCTAGAATAGGAATTGGTGAAGCAGATGATCAGCAGTTTAGACCCACCAGCCACTAAGCTGGGCAAATATGAGACTACTTGTTCCAGTCAAGATTTACAGTCCCCAAATGTAAAAGGGGTCACTGCGAATAAGAATCAAGTTGATGGCAATGCTATTGCTCTCTTTGTTTTATTTTTTTTAATTGGAATTTTGTATTTATTTTCCTCAAAAGACAATGATGGGACACAATAATATTTAAATTCTAATCAGTGGCACCAAAGACTGGATTTTATAAAAATTATAATTCCTGAGCAATATTTTATTAAGATATATAAAATAGCCTGAAGAATGGCTTCTAAAATTATGCTAGATGCAACTTACTCCAAGGCATACAAACCAGCTTCTAGTACAAAATTTAGGAACATTACATGAACTATCTATTTATATATTACTCACCTGGAAGCAAAAGCACACTAGGGAAAATAATAGGATTTCATTTTTCTATAGTATTTGAATTCTATTTCCCTAAATGTATAGTTCCTTTCTTATTTGTGCATGATCATTTGCTGTTTTGTTTATTTTTCTTCCAAATCATTAAGAAAATTGCTAACTATTTAAAATTTAATTGTGTTAAAATTATCAATTAATATTAAGACATTAGAATATCATTTGAAAATGTTGCATCACACTTTGAACTGCCTTTTCATTTATCTGAGTCACATTTTTTCATTCATCCAAGGAAATTTATATACTTATGAATCATATGTAGTTGTTGTTTTTATAAATTCATTAGAGATCATTTTATTGGGGGACTCATAGGACTCATAACTTCAAGCATATTTGTACAAACGTTGCCATCATTGTTTTTCAGGCATCCTTTCTATTGGACCCTTGGCATCACTTCTCTTTATTTTCCTTCCCTCTCTCACCTCACCCACCCTCATAACCCCTTGAGAAATCATACATTATTATTATTTTCATATCTTACCCCAGTGGATGTCTCCCTTCCCCCATGATTTCTGTTGTTCATACTTCTGAAGAGGGGCATGTGTGATTATGTGTCTATCATTGTGACCAGTTCCCCCTTCCTATCCTCCTCTCCCCATTTCCCTCCTACCCTTCTGGTTCACATTCCTGTTCCTGGATTACATGTACTGTGAACTCTTATCTCTTCTATGTACCTATGCACAAATATTTGGGAAAAAAACATAATTCTAAATTTGTCCACTCACTTTTATGCGCAGGCTCCCGTTTAACCTACAGTTAAAAGCAGTACCTAGGTCATGGGAGGGGTGTGTGTGTGTGTGTGTGTGAAAAAGCCTCAAGGAGCCAGAGGAATATTGTGTGGCTCAGCAGTGCTTGACCCTGGGTGACTCATCCCTTGTTTGTGACCGCTCTGTGAGGGAATGTCCCATTGTCTACAGATGATCTTTCTGTCTCTACTCCAATCCTCCTCCTTCTCAGCAGTATGTGTGTTTGTTTGTTCGGGGTCTTCTGATGCCTGTCCTTTGGTCCAGACAGCACCTCATGGTTGCACAAGCTGGTGTGCTTTTTCCATGTGGGCTTGTTTCTTCTCTGCTAAATGGCTTCTTGTTTAATTTCAAGTCTTTATGACCCCAGATGCTATTCATTTTATAGCTGGGCACCATTTATTTCCCTCAACACATTTGCTTATGCACCCATTTTGTCTGCAGCAATTGCGTCAAAAAGGGTGGAGATCACAAAATACCAGTTTCTTGCGTTGAGGGTAGATATGAGCAGAGACCCCCAGTCCATCTACTACCTTAGGGTATTGTCATATAAATATATGTAACTAGGCAAATACCTCTATTTTTATGAATTAATATATTTGCATATATATATTCCTATGTTTTTACCTCTATCCATAGTTTTGGTTCATAGATCATTCCTCTATTTCCTTTTACCTTCCCCCTATCCCACCATCATGCTCGCCCTACTTCCACCTTTTCATAATTCCTCACAGGTAGATTGCTGTTGCTCCAATACCCACAGACTCTCTGTGTTCTCCTCACCCTTGATTTGTATTCCTTAGTTGTTCCCCTGCTTATGGCATTGTTTGCTCATTGCTCCTTTCCTCTGCCGCATCTCCCCCCCAGCCCTTCCAGACCTTGTCAGTTCTGTTGCTAGTTAAGAAAAATATTTGGAAAAAAACAAAAACATAATTCCACATTTGTCCAGTGACTTTGATATCTATCTCTCCACTGGTCCTGGTAAAATTCTGGACATTCCCACTCCAAGGCTGAAGTCTCTTTTAGGTGTTCTTAGGGGCTTTGTGGCTTTGCTATGCTCCCATTGCTGATCTGGGATGTTCCCTTCTTGTTTCAGCTCCCTGCAGGAGGCATTTCAGACTGGACTACCTGTCCACTGTGTGTCTCTGGTATTGTCCTGTGTCGAGGTATGCTCCGGTACGAGGACAATATGTCTTACCCTATGTTCTTTTTGGTGCTTTAGGCAGAGAAGTTGTTCTCTGGGCTTGGGATGCTGATATGGGGTCTACACTGTCCCTTTCTCTTTTTTCTTCTTAGTTTGTTTCCATGGGACATGGCATGCAGGCCCCTTTCCCCAGTCTACATTTTAGTATTTTTCTCTATCACAAATACTTCTAGGGAGGGGGTCACTTTGACTCTGAATGGAATGGGCCCTGTGGCACAATCTTTTCATGAATTTTTCCATCTGGTTATGTTGCCCTCAAGATCTGGTGCACAATGGTGGGGTCTGCATGTACACTCCCTGCGGGGATTAGTGCTATTATCTGTCCCACTTTCCCTTCTCCCCCTTCCACCTAGCAGTGAAAGTGCAACAGATGCTCTGTCCACATCTCTTTGCTGAAAACTAATCACATGACTTCACGATGGTGCATGAAGGACCACATACAGAAAATAGTTCCTGACTGAGTAGATCCCCTGAGGAACAACTTTTCCGTTTTGAAAAGGAAGCAAGGGACTATAAGCAGCTTGTTGCTGTGCCGAAGGACTATTACTTCATGACATTTGCATATTTTTTGTATTTAGATATTTTATTAGACTGTCATATTATTTACAATATTTTCCAGAGTTCCCACAAGCATTGTAGACAAGCAACTCTCATCATCAAATGTAGGTAATGGCTTTATATCTTATTCATTGCAAGTTTAAGATTCAGTATTTCTTTAAAAGTAGCAATAATTTTTTAAAAAGCAGTAATAATGAAAAACAATAGTAGTTTTTGTTTCAAGTCTTATTAAAAGTATCTCTAGTATTTATATTTTTGTTGTATGCATATATTCTTTACAAATTAAGGATTAATATTGACAAATATTCTTAATTTATATCTGTAGATCTTTCCACTAGTGTGTTTTAACCAGTGTAAAGAATTTAAATTATTGAAATATTGTCTAAAATATATTCATCAGTTAGTTTGTTCAATATACTAATACATTTCCTACCAAGAGCTCATTATCTCTATTTTGAAATAGATACAACTGTGGTTTTACAAACCACTTAAAATAAATCTATGTCTGATGTAAAAATACCTCAATTTGAGTTTACTTATGATAATCTGGGACATTTGTAATATGTGTTAAGCTGCTGGACTTAATCGTATTTAGAATTAGAAAAAGAAATGTGCCCTGGGAAGATGAGAGCACACTGAGTTGCTGAGGCAGCGACAATCCGAGGAGTAAATAGAAACAGACAGAGATTCATAGTCCAAGGATTTATAGTCCAAACCTTGCATTGGATTTGCGGCTATGTTTCCAACTCATAGCGACCCTCTTTGCAATAGAAAGAAAGTTGGTGGCAACCTATGGTATCCTCACAATTGTGGTTAGGTTTGAACTCATCCTTGTAGCACTGGCACTGGATGCAGATCTGGGTACTTAGGAAAAACCTGACACACTAAGGATCCTGTTACCACATCAGTATTTTTTTATCTGAGCAAAATATTGACTGTGAGGTACTATTTTAAAAGTTGAAAAAATAAATAAAAAATAAAGTTTATTATTTGTTCAACTATTACTCAGATTACATTTGTTCAGCCATAAGAAATACAGGAAAATGTACTTTGATAACCATCGATTAATCAATTTATGATTTAGTTACCATGGATTAGAGTCAATCAAACAGTAACAAACCATAAGTGGGGTAGTTAGGTAATCTTCTGATAACTTGAGTGAGTGGTGGAATCTAGCTTATCAATCACCTCAGACCTTGATGACCTCCTTGGAAGGTGCGGCAGAGATCAATAGCTTTACTGGAGGCCAGACCCACTCTCTCTGCCTTCCCTTGCTTGCTGTTGAGACAGTCACAGAGCGGGAGGAGACACGTTGAGACCCATGCCAGAGTCGAGATGCTTCCACTGCCACTGGATCCACCGGACTTTCTACCCACTGGCCTGAGGTCTTCTTGCATTTGGTATCATTGCATGTGCTGCATGGATCTAAAGAGGGATTTTATGGACTATTCTTAGACTTATTGGCTAATATCAGATTTATGGACTTGATTGGGCTGGGACATCTTCTCAATATACAATCACTCTTTTATATAAAGCTCTTTCTCATATACATTTGAGTATCTATGATTTTATTTCTCTAGTCATCTCAATGTAGCACAACCACCACAGTTTAATATCTAGTCAACATAATGATCAAATTTAGTGCAAAGTTAGTAGTCATTATTCTGTTTGATACGCTCACAGAGTGGAATGCTACATTTCTTTCAAATAAAATAACCAAGGTTTTTGTACTAGAAGTACCTTATTTTTTCAATCTTTAAAATAAAAATAATTTTCTTAGCAAATAGAATGCATTGATTTTTAAATGACATAAGTTCTTGCAAGTTACAAGCTTTTTAAAATCATAGTGAAAATGAGACTTTTTAATATTCCTTTTATACCATATTAGTGACTAAATGTTGCAAATTATTCTTCACATTATTTTAAAATTGCATTTTGCCCATGAATGTATACATTATTGGCAATGAGAAGCTCTGAATATGTTCATATTGATTTATTAATAATACAGATTTCATAGTTTGTTTCAGGGTTGTGGGATTAAAAAAACCTCAAAGAATACTGATTTTAGGGACAAAATTTAGAATAAAATTAGTATTTATGGGGCTGAGCCCTGGTGGCATAGTGGTTGTGTGCGGGACTGTGGCTTACAGGGTTGGCGGTTCAAATCCAGCAGTAGCTCCCCAGAAGCAAGGCTGGGCTTTCCACTCTCACCAGGGCAGTGATGCCCCACCCCCCAAAATTAGTATTTATATTGCTATATTGTGAGATTTCTAAAGAGTTGATAAAATAATAAGGTTTTAGGATCTATCAGAAAAAATATCAATTTAGTTAAATTGGTCATTGATTGCTAAATATACTTGCATATAGCTTGATTCAATACAAAATTTCTCTTTACTGTCATCAATGATAGTATGCTTTGAAATATATAGAGGGATTATATATATATATATTTCCTTTAAAACCCTCTATTATGGTTTTTAGAGTTGAGTGTTCTTATCTTTTATTCTTTGTTTTACAAGCAGTGTTTCAATAACAATAGGTTTGCATTTTACTCTGTATAAAATTTAAGAATAATATCCTTGTACTGTGTTAAGGATCAACTGATAACATTTTTTAAAAATGATATGAAATCCTCTAGTAAATAAGTGTTTTAGGCAATTATGAAAATATAGAAGGTAAGCAGTTTTTTCATAAATTAAGTTATTCTCAGAATATATTATTTAGTTATATTAATAAGACAATGATTCTATTAGTCATGTTGTATCTGATAAGTAATTAAGTAACTGTATTATAATTTTGCTACTATGTGTAATTAAATTTAGTAGAGATTTATGAAAAAATTTACAAGAATTTCATGATCAAATTTAATTGTGTTATTTCCATAAAACATAAATCACAAATTAAGTTTGATGTTGTATCATCTCAGCTTATTTTATAGAATTTTACTCTTTAGTTATATCAATAAATATACTGATGCATTGCAATATAATTATCATATTTTCTTGCTCTGAATGTGGAATTTCAATTATTTAACTCAAACAATCAAATATGGTTCTTTAAATAATGAAACTTATAGTAAGATTATACTTAGCTAATATTGATAATTTTCTTGAAATTTTTTTCCAAATAATATATATATATATATATATCAGCCTGACAACTTTACTTGTTAAAGCTGTAGAGCCATAACTCCAATATAGATAGCAAGTTTGTCACCTTAAATTATCTTTGCAAAATGTCAGAGGGATTGTGATCTCTGACCAAAAAATTACTCTTTAAATTTAAAAAGATATGTAATTCTGTTAACTCAGACAATATTGATGGAAAAACTATTGTCAGGATTCTTACTCTTTTAAAAAGCTGACATGAAGAGAGAACAATTCAAACAATTGTGATTAACGTCACCGAATATCACACACAAGAATATTCCAATAACAAATGCATTGCTGCCTAAATATTCGGCTGTTAACTATGCTTTCAGGAGTTCAAACCCATGGACTATTCCACAGGAGAAAGAGGAAGCTGTTTAGCCCTGTATCAGTTTGCCATGTACTAGAATAAACTCGGTAGCATTCGTTGTTCTTTATCAAAATTAAAACAAATAGATCCTTAGACAATAGGGGCTATGGTATGGTATGACAGAAGTCTTGCCTTTCAAATGGGAAGAATGGGGTATTTTTACTTAAATTTTCACACAATTTCCCTTATACACAGCCACAACCAGTCCAAGAATGGAGACTTCCAGGCTCAGGCAGTCTAAGGTGAAAGGTCTGATGATGGAGTTTTGAAAATCAGCCACCGAAGAAACTATGGATTACAGAACTCGTTCTATAAAACCAGGCAACATTTCATTCCATTTTTCATGGGTTTGTCTATGAATTGGGCACCATCTTCACTGCCAAGAATCCCAGTTGACTTCAGAGTATGCAGTAACAGCAACATATTCCTTCTTCTCTCCCAACTTCTCCCTCACTCCTTCCATGGCCCCAAGCTGTCTCCTTCTCCTTTCTTTCTTCCCCTCCCCTCCCTCTCCCTCACAGAAAATACAAACAGAAGTATTTGAAGGTGAGAGGGTATCAGGTTGGGTTTCCGGGGGAAATGTGTGCATGTAAATGTTTTAGATGTAGATCGTTAAAGATTATTGTTAAAATATATTTGGATGCAGAAAAAAATTGTTTAAGTTGCTGCATTTGACATAGTACATTTTGATATTGAACTTAGTGGTTAACCAAGAGAGAAATGGAAATTCCTGCTTTTTCAATTTTTGCTTGCCATATTTCCAAATGTACCAATCTACATTGCTGCCTTACAAAGTTCAAGGAAATGCATTTGTGATTAAACGTATTTGATGATTCAGCTGTCTCTTGGCATGTTTTCCATCAGTGCCCAGTCTAGAGTGATTTTAGTGGAGCTGCACAGGTTGAAACAGACTGAGCTGAAGATGTGATTTTTCAAAAGATAAAAGCTTCTAAATTTGCTTTCAGGACAGAAATAAATCCTTAAATTAACTAAGGCAAGAAGAAAATCTGGCTATTGTTAAAGGATTGAAATGGCCTGGTTTTCTTATCTTAAGTGCTTTTCAAAATGCAATTTTCGAAATGCTCTGAAAATGTACACGTTTGGTCCTCTTCTAATTCCCTTAATGGAAAACACTGTATGTTTAAGTTATTTGATCTCTGCATATCTGAATCTTAATTTTAAAATCGAAATTATATTGAGAGCATTATTTTGTAGAATTTTCTCTGTAGGTCTTTTAAGTGTGATACATATGACTGTGTATGAGATGTATTTAGTGTACATATGTGTATATCATTACTAAAAGAGATTATAAGTAACACTACCCCTTAATAAGATATATTAGTTGATGTAAATCACTGAAAGTACCTCTCCACTTAATTTTGTCCATTAAAGATGTTGTGATCTTGGTTTTCATATTAGTCAGTATCTGTTCAATATCTGAAAGTGATCTTTATTCAAAATTCTAAGAAAACTATTAGAGGACTTTGAGGGGGATTGTATATGATTAAATATAATTTACAAAATAAGAATAAATTTTACTGAAGAATTATAAGTGTAAGGTAATTATTTAAAATAAGGTAAAATAACATGTGATAAAATTTAGAGAGATCTTTTATTTTATCCTTATTGGTCAAATACCTAATTTGGACTAGCTAAAGAAGCACATACATAATCTTCATTCTGGTTCATCATAGACGACTGGATTGCTGTCCACTGCTTAATATTATTCAAAGATTATACCAATTAGCTTTGCATTTTGGACATTAAAATGACAGAGCTGTCTATCTTCCACTAGATAATTAGGTTTTGGAATAATATGCCTTATTAATTATATTAAAAGTGTATAGTTACTCTGATTATAGGCAGGCACTAATCCCTGTGTTAAATTACACTTACAAGAGAAGGAAAACTAGTGATCTTCGTATATATTTAGAAAGCATTTATGTCAACAAACGACTCACCACTGTAGAAGTGGGTGGGGCCGATGCAGTTCAAGTTCAAGTCCTTGTGCCAGATGGA
>PVJH01048824.1:0-10562 GCA_004026705.1 Nesogale talazaci
AGTCCCCGAGAAAGTGATCTAAAAGAAGAAAAGGGTTAACAGTCTCAGAAACCCACGGGGCCAGTTCTACCCAGTCCGTTTGGGTCACCCCGAGTCAGAATTGACTTGACGGCGCCGAGTCTGGTTCAGCTTTTTTACGGCCACCTCGTCAATCCTGACTTACCGTGGCCCTAAGGGACCCGGTAGAACCGCCCCATACGGCTTCCAGAGCTGCCCATCTTTACCGAAGCCCACAGAGCAACGGGCGGTTCCGAACCTCCGCCTTTGGGGATGGCAGCTGAGCCTTTTAACGGCTGAGTCCCCGGGGCTCCCTGCCAGCGGGTGACGGCTGCAGCGGCCTCAGCAGGAGCATAGCTGCGGAGGGGAGAAGAGGAAGAGGCCCATGAGGGTCGCTGGGAGAGAGCCCGGAGGGGACTGCAAGGGCAAAGCTGCCAACAGCCCGGGGACGTCGGCAAGCTTAAGAAAAGCAAGGGGAGGGCTGAGCCCCGGTGCCGTAGTGGTTGTGCGCGGGACTGCGGCCCACTGGGTTGGAGGTTCAATACCAGCACCCAGGAGCAAAGGCTGGGCCTCCTACTCCCACCACCTGAGGGCAGTGATGCCTATAAAATTTTAAAAAAAAGAAAGAAAGAAAGAAAAGGGAGGCTGAGCCCCGGTGGCATAGTGGTTGTGCGCGGGACTGCGGCCCACTGGGACGGAGGTTCAATTCCAGCAGTGGGGCTGGGCCTCCTACTCCCACCACCTGAGGGCAGTGATGCTAAAAAACAAAAAAGAAAAAGAAAAAGCAAGGGAGACAGGGATACCAGAAGGGTCGGGAGAACCCATCATCACGATGGCCACGCAACCACAGCCCCTCCAGGGGGAAGGAAAACTGAAACCACGAGGCACGGGAGAGAGCGGTCGGTGTGCAATATGACAGTAATAATTCATAATCCATCAAGGGGTCAGGGGGTTGGGGGAGAGCTGATACCAAAGGCTCAAAGAAAGCAACTGTCTAGAAAACAGCAACATATGTATAAAGAAGCCTAATACAATTCACGTATGGATTGTAAGAAGAGTTGTAAAAGCCCTCGATAAAATGATCACAAAAAATAAAAAACAAATAAAAATGTGACCAGTAACTTGCAACATCTAGCCTGTCAATCAGGTCAATGAGGCCTCTGTGTGGGCATGGCCTTCTGAGGATTCTGGGAACTCCGATCTTCCTCCCTGGAGGTGGGACACACTCTCTCTTGCAAGACCTTCCTGCTGACACGCCACATGGCGCCACGCTGACGGAGCCAGAGCCCTGCAGCTGGAGGAGCCTCGGGGAGACCCCTGCCAGCGCTGAGAGGCTTCCACCGTCCGCCACTGGATCCACAAGACCTTCCGCCTGCTGCCTTGTGATCTTCCTGCATTCAGTGTCATTGCATGTGTTGAGTGAGTGTGAAGAGTACTTTATAGACCGACATCAGGCTTATGGACTTGCTCTGGATTGGGCTGGGATGTTTCTTTAACATACAATTACTGGGCTGAGCCCAGGTGGTGTAGTGGTTGTGCGCGGGACTGCGGCCCACTGACTTGGCAGTTCAAATCCAGCAGCAGCTCTCCAGGAGCAAGGCTGGGCCTTCCACTCCCACCAGAGGGTAGTGATGCCCCCCCAAAAGTATATATATACAATTACTCTTGCTATAAAGCTCTCTTAGACACATTTGAAAAGGTAATAAAGTAAAAGAGAAGCAAAGGAAAGTTAGCTTCTCTCTAAGGGGTTTCACAGGTGGGCCAGGGGAGGGCACGGGCTACCTTGGGGGAAGGGAGAGGTAATATTCGGTGGGGGTGGGTAGCGAGGAATGATGGAGGCGGGGAAGCCAGTGGCAGGGGCTGCTGGGAAAGGCGACAGTGGCAGACAATGCTATGAACCACACGATGCATGTGGGCGAGTGGGAGTGCACCCATGAGAACCTGTCGGCCTAACAAGGGGTCTTCGGGTACGTTAATTTACCTGTGCTGCAAATACCTGTGCTGCAAGTGCCCAGGGGCATGCAGAGGGCAAATTTATGAACACTTCTTAGACATACCCAGACACCTTGAGGGGATTAGCTGCTGGGCTTGGAGGCGAAGGACCAGGGTCTCGGGGGACTTTACTGATCAGGTAGGGACATGGGGGACCCCCCCAACTCACACACCCCCACCCCCCACCCAAGACTCTCTGGTCTGTAGTCAGTGGTGCTTTGTCACGTTTCAGGCCTGGAAGCAAACTCCCCACGGTTGCATTTTAAACAGAACCACAGACAGGTCTGTCCCGGGAACGACAGCACGGGGCGGAATCACCCCCACTGTGGTGAGCAGGGCAGCAGGGACCCCAGGACAAGGTCCAGAAGGGTGAGGAAAGCAGGAGGACCGGAAACCAGAAGCACAGGGAGGAACTGGGGTCAGAGATGTTACTTTGTGGGGATCGGAACCAGTCCCACGGAACAAAATGTATTAGAATTGTGGCTGGGAGCATGGATGCGCTCTGAAAACCCCTCCTTAAGTCACAATTCAAAAAAGAAAAAAAAAAAAAAACAGGTGATCCAGAGATTGGTCCGTGATATGCCTGGAGGAAAGAGGCACCGGTTGCCCCTAAAAGCCTCCAACCTTCCCCTGCAGAAGAGGTCTGGCGGGACCCTCTCCCCGCCCTCCAAGTATCAGGCACCTCCCAAGCCTCCGAAGTCCTTCTCCAAGGGGTCCTCCAGCAGCTGAACTGCCAGGTGGGCTTGGAGGAGTGGACACGGTGAGCCTGGGGCATCCATCTGGACTTCAGAGGGGCCCGCCCTCAACCTGCACTCTCTGTCCTCTACCAGGTCCGGGCGGGAGCGCTGGGTGCCTGCCCCTCATCTGTGAAAGTCACGCCTGGTCTCCCCCGGGGTCCCGCAGGGCTCCCCCGGGGGCAAAAGACCTCCGTTCTCAACAGAGAGTCCGTGTCTTCCCTCCCCTTCCTCCAGCATCCAGGAATTCCTGGATCGTGCCAGGCTGCCTCTGGGGCTGTGAAGGCAATGGCAGAGAAGGGTCCTAAAGCCCTCTCGGGGCACGTCTGCAGCTTCCACGCCGGCCCCCCCTCGCCCCCCTCTCCGGGCTTGCAGGGAGGCTTGCAGGCTTGCAGGGTGAGGATGCGGGAGCCCGCAGCCCTGGGCCTGGGCCTGTCACTGCCCGCGGACGCGGTCAGGCCGGCTTGGGGCCGAGCATCCTAACTGCCCACACTTGACAGCCTCCCGTGCCACGACCCGCGCTGAGCAGCTCCGAGGCTTGGAGGCGACCCACGGGCTGTCCCGTCTCCACAGGGTCCCGACGAAGAAGGGTCTGGAGGGGAGTGGGGGGGTACCCTCCCCCCCCAATACTCACATCCCCCGTGCGCAGCTCCGGCGCCGCGATCTTCACGGGCTCCGTCCTCTTCTTTGGCTTGGCAAGCCCCGGGGGGGGCCCGGCGGCCCCGAGAGGCGGGGGCAAGGCCAGGCCAGGGCCTCGGGGCGCGGGCAGCCCCAAGCCCAGCGCCTCGCCGACCCCCGCCGCCTCGGCCGGGCTCACGCCGGGGGGTGGGGGGAAGCCGCCCAGGCCGAAGGGCAGAGGGGGCGGGGGCTGGAGCCGGGGGTCGCCGGCGGGGGGGGGCAGCAAGAGCGGCGGAGGAAAGGCGGGGGCCAGCAGCTGGGGAGGCGGGGGCAGCAAGGCCGGGCCCTTGGGTGCGGGGAGGGAGGCGAACAAGCCCCCGCCCGCGGGCCCGGAGGTGGGGGTCGCCGCCTCCTCTTCCTCCGGCTCCGGCTCAGCCTCATCCGGCTCGCTCTCATCGCTGCTGGCGTAAGCAACCAGCGACATGGCGCCTCCCGCCCCGGGTGCGCCCTGGCCGGCGGATGAGGCCTACGGGAGACCGGGGATGCCCAGAGGCCTAGTGGGCCCCGCCACTCGGCAGGGCGCGGACGCGGAGGACACGTCTGCTCCGTGCGCTAGGGCCGGCCCGCGTAGGAGCCCATGGCTACGGTTGAGTTCCACCGAATAAGGCCTCCCTCTTCACTTAGGCGCCCAGTCCCGGGCAACTACACACAGCTAATGGCCGCCGAGTCACTCCGCCTCCTCTTCGCCTCTCTAATAAGAGAACTACAATTCCCAGAGAACACGTCGACCCCCAGACACGTTCTCCGCCGCAGAGAGCTCAGCGCAAAGCACCGCGGGAGATGGAGTCCGAGAGACGAGGAAGGGGCGCGCAAAAAGACCGGGAAATGGGGGGGGCGGGGCGGAAATCCCGCCTCTGACGCGAGGACGCTGGGATAAGTAGTTTACTCTGCTCGCCTGACAAGCCCTCGGTGACTACAAGCCCCATAAGGCGCCGCGGTAGTCCCGGCGCGTGGCTGGAGAGCATTTCGGTATTTGAAGTTCCTTAGCTAGAGCGCTGGGACTTATGGGAGATGTGGTGCGCTTAGAAACTGCAAGTGATGTCGGGAAAGGAGAGGGGACCTGGGAAGGTGGAGGCTGGGGGGGAGTCGATGAGAGGGGAAGTGGCCTGTCAACGAACGGAAGTGGGTTTGAACTGCGAAGGAAAGACCCTCAAGGAAGCCAGGACACTGCGAAGCTCTCTGGCACCAGGGGTCAAGTAGGCCCGCCCACGCCTACAGAGACCCCCGGCCCCCCCCCCCCCGAGTTGGCTCGGCGCATCGCATCCTTGTGTAGCCGTAGACACGAGGGTTCCCGTGGATTGACACTCGTGTCTCCCCGCCGCGCCTTTCCCGGTGACTCCTGGGAGTCGTCGGTTCATTGCCGGGCACTTTCACCGCTGCGCCACTAGGCCCTCTTCCAGCACCTGCTGGATGAAATTTAGCCCTCTTCAAATCGGCAGGACCCAGGGGTTAGCCCTGCCCACGGGCCGCCCGTACCTGCCCATGGGTGAGGTTTTCTGTGTCGTTGCTTGCGACAGACCTCTCCAGGTCCGCGTCGGCCTTGTTCATAGGTGTCTTTTTGCAGCTCTTGTAAGCCTGCCTGTGGCGGTATACTCTGCACCTGCGCTCCCACTGGCCTAAGATACTGTATCCTTCCCTGCTACCACGGTGAGCCAGAAGGAAAGGCCCAAGCTCGACTGCAGCAAACAAACCTGTCTGTGCCTCTCCTTCCCGCCGCGGCCCCACCGCATCTAGCCCAGCCCACAAGGAGCACCTTCTCCACGGACCAGCTCAAGTCTAGTGGCTCCCTGCTTTGCATGCCCATGGACAAGGATGAGGCTTTCTGCTCCTGGAGTTAGCAGTTTCCGAAAACCCGCGGGACTATTCTTCCTTCTCTCTCTCTCTCTCTCTCTCTCTCTCTCTCTCTCTCTCTCTCTCTCTCTCTCTATCTCTCAAAACCCTTTTTTTTTTTGTTTATTTTTTTGGGGGGGGGCATCACTGCCCTCTGGTGGGAGTGGGAGGCCCAGCCTTGCTCCTGGAGAGCTGCTGCTGGATTTGAACCACCAGCCCTGTGGGCTGCAGCCCCGCACTCAACCCCTATGCCACCAGGGCTCAGCCCTTCTCTCTTTCTTTCTCTCCCTCCTCCCTTTCTTTTCTTCCCTCTCTTCACTTTCTTCTCCCTTTCTCTTTCTCTCTCTCTCTCTCTCTCTCTCTCCCTCCCTCCCTCTCTCCCAATTCTCAAACTTGACCGTGTATGGCTGTTACAATGCTAATCCTGATCGTGACTCCCAGCCTAAGAAATTCCTCTTCCCGGGTGGAGGGTGGAGGCTGGGAGTCCGGTGTTTGATAAACACCTGGGTTGATGGCAAAGCCGAGCACGGAGGCCCTCACGGAGGAACCAGACCTTCAGGTCTGACCTTGCTGTGGGTGTGCTTGCCAGGATGCTCACTCCTCAAACCTGCTTCTGGTCTCGCCTCCTCGGCCCACTCGCTGCGATTCTGAACAGGCCCTTCTCCGAGTCCCGCCTTCGAGAATCAGACAGAACGCTGCCGAGGTCTGGCCCACTTCTGCGGCGTGCTGGTGGTGCTGTCGTTAAAGCGCTCCACTGCGCATTGGCAGGTCCTCAACTCAAAGCACCCCCACCCCCACCAGCAGCTCCTCCCTTATGGAAAGTTTTCCATAAAGTTTGACAGCTTTGGAAACCGTATGGCAGTTCTGCCCTACCCCACCGGGTAACTTGGAATCGGAGCCCACTCGGAGGGTAGGAGTCAGAGACCCCTCTCCGTGAGAAAGAGCTGGAATGGACACACACGCAGTGAAAGTGCTTTAGAAGTGATCAGAGGAAGGGAGCGACCGATGGGCAAGGCTCGACCTGGTTCCTGGTCTACACGCCTTGCTGCCCAGCAGAGGAGAGAAGTCCCTTTGGGGCAGCGATCTTTGTGGAGCACACAGGTTCTGAGTGGCTTCTGCCTGTTATTGTACCTGCCCTCGAAAGCAGGTGGTCGTCTCGTGGTGCCCACACACTATTTCTCTACTCAGCCAGGAAGAGAAATGAAATTGTGGTACCTGCTCTGCAACGGACTAAGCCTGAAGACATATGCTGTGTGAAGTTAGTCACAAGCAGTAATTATACAACTTGATATGTCTATGAAGTTTGTATCCATATATCTATCCATCTATAGATAGGTACAGATATATAAAGAAAAGGACAATGTATAGAAACTGAGGTTTATCAGTGGCTCCAGGGGTGGACGTGGGGGGAAAATGGGGAGGGGGAGGGTACCCACACGGTGAGGTGGCTGTGAACCCTGCCCAGAAGTGGGAGGCCGGCAGAAAGCTAACTTGGCAGATTTCCACAAAAAGAAAACTGAAGCAGGATCCACACCTCACAGCTCACACGGGACTCCATGCCAGCTCTCTCCCTGTTGCTGAACAGCTATGAGGATCCAGAAGCCTGGGTGACCTTCGAAAACCAGTGCCCCCCCCCCCCCCCCCGTAACAATGACCATGGCGTTGGAAGGACTGGCTGCTGGGCAGGAGGCACCACAGGCCGCACGTGGCATTCACGAAGCTGCCAAAGCCCCAGACACACGCCCAGCTCTTTTTGGGTGTGTGCTTGCACCCCGCTGTGACGGAGCTCTGTGTGTGACACTGATGGAGGCCCTTCATACGGAGCACTCAAGATTCAGATCCAGGATGAGAAACGGGGTGGGGAGGGGGTGAGCACAATCCACAACGAGCGGCTGGCTCCAGGGCTGTTGTGAAAATCCTATGGCAGAGAAGCCAAGCCAAGGAGGTCACTAAAGACATTTTTTTTTTTTTAATGCAAGGCATGAGGACATGAAGAGTTTGGCTCTGAAAATGATGAAGCAGTTCAAAATGGAGCAGGGATCCCCGTGCACAACCTAAAACCTAACGTTGGTCGAAGTCATCTGTATCTGCCAAGGCAACCCGCAGTCAGACCTTGCTTCCAATGATTATCTAAGGTCCTCACGAAAGCATGAACAGTAGGCGTCAGAACCCATACCCGGGGCCTCCTAAGGAGGGAAGACTTGTGTCCGTCGGAAGACTTCACCGAGGCTGAGCCCCGGTGGCGTAGCGGTTGCGTGCGGGACTGCGGCCTGGCGGTTTGGCGGTTCAAATCCAGCAGCAGCAAGGCTGGGCCTCCCACTCCCGCCAGAGGGCAGTGATGCCCACCCCACCCCACCCCCCCCAAAAAAAAGAAAAGGTTTTACCAAAATAGTGAAAAGACAGGCCACCCCACTGGGGGGAATGTCTTGGAAACCATATAGCCAACAAGAATCTGAAAAACTGAAATGTAAATTCAGATCCGACTATACCCAAAGACAAGAGCCTAGTTGCAAAGCGGGCGAAGCACTGGACCAGGCATTGCACTACGGAGGCTGTTTGCACAGCCACCGCACAGGCGAAGAGACACTCCGAGCATCAAGTCTGCCCTGAGCCGATTCGTCTAACGGTGGGACAGATGCTTCTACTCCCCTCCTACCTAGAGGGCTGATCTTTTTTTTTTTGGGGGGGGGGGACGGGGGAGCAGAAAATAACAAAAGGTGGTAAGGAGTCCAGGGGCAGGGACTCTTGTCCATGACTGGTAAGCAGGCAAAGTGAGCAGCCACAGTGGAAAATAGCCTGGGGTGCTCAGCCAGCTAAACCACGGTGGGCAGGACCCTCATCTGCCCCAGGGTGAGAAAGGGAGAACCCGAAAGAGAGAGAGAAAGGACTGAGTCGGGGAGACTGAGGCCCTCCTGGAGGCTGGCCTTCCTATCCCTGGCTTGGATACACCTCCGGCCACATTCTCTGAACTCAACTTATTCCCCAGAAGGGCCCCCGGAAAATAGCAGTCTTAAGGTGCTGCTTGCCAGCCCGTGGTTATGGTTATGGACTAGATACACCCTGGAAGGTTATCTGCCATCCAGAGCAATCAGACCGTACCGTCTGTCCCACCCGAAGTAGGGCCCACTCCCCTCTGATCCGGATCCTAGATGCTCCCTGCAGAAGAGCTCAGGCACACTGAAAGTCAAGCCGGCACGGAGACCACTTAGTCTAGGCCACCTCGTTTACATCCAGTTATCCGGGTACCTTCCTGTCACGTGCCTGTCCCGTTACTGGGTATGCCTCTAGTGCCACGCCTTCCTCTTACCCACGGGTCTGGCCGGCCTGCAAGCCCGAGATTCTGGAAGTTTGTGAGAAAATCCACTTGGCCTCCTCTCTGGTTCCAGTCCTCGTGGAAGAGGTGATGCCTGGAAGGTCTCGTCTGGTGTTTCTTTAATGTACCCTTCAGTTTACACTCCGCCCCTAGAACCCATTTGGCCTTGGAGGCTGACCCCCCACACCCCCACTCCACTCCTCAGCAGACCCCAAAAGATGTGGGAGCAGAGCCGGAGCAACCTGGACACGGTGTCCAGGGCAGCACCCAGGTAGCCGGATGTGGCCCATCCAGAAGATGGAGGAAGAATGGAGTCTTGGCACATACTACATGTGGCCGGAGCTTGGAGACACTGGGCTGAGTAAAATAAGTCCATGGCTGGAGGGCAACTCTAGTAGGTCCTCACTATATACAAGCACGAGACCAGGCCATTGTTTTGTGTAGTTTGAAAAAAGGCAATTGTGTAGAAAACAAGTTTAAACAACAGCAAAACAAAGTTGATTAGTGATTGCCAGAGGCAGGAAGGAGGAGGCAAAGTGGGGGAGTTGTGAGGGGGCTTTAGATAATTTTTCCTATTGCTATTTTTAATACTTTTTAAAAATCTTTTTATTTGGGGCTGAGCCCCGGTGGCGTAGTGGTTGTGCGCAGGACTGCGGCCCACTGGGACGGAGGTTCGATTCCAGCTCCACGGAGCAAAGACTGGGCCTCCTACTCCCACCACCTGAGGGCAGTGATGCCAAAAAAAAAAAAATCTTTTTATTTATTTTTTTTGTGGGCATCACTACCCTCTGGTGGTCGTGGGTGCTACCCAGTGCCACTCTTGAGAGCCGCCGCTGGATTTGAAACGCCAAGCCCGCAGGCCGCAGTCCCGCACTTAACCACTTACGTGACCGGGGCTCAGCCCTACTATTTTTTTTGTTTGTTTTTTTGTTTTTTTGGGGGGGCATCACTGCTCTCGGTGGTGGGAGTAGGAGGCCCAGCCCCACTGCTGGAATTGAACCTCCATCCCAGTGGGCCACAGTCCCGCGCACAACCACTACGCCACCGGGGCTCAGCCCCAGCCCTGCTATTTTTAATACTCTTTAAAAAGTTTTATTAGCACTTCACCTACATGCCATACAGTTCAATACTTCAATCATATCAAGAAGAGTTGTACAACTTTCACTACATCCAATTCTAGAACATTCTCTTCTTCCTTGTATTCACTGTTGCTCGTGTAATTTGTTTTCTAATTGTGGCCGATATATACACACCACAAAACAGTCTCCATCCAGTTCCACAACTCCCACATGATATTAGTGCCATCATTATATTATTCATGCATGTTGTACAATAACTGTCAATATCCTTGGGCTGAGCCCCGGGGGCGTCGTGGTTGTGCGCGGGACTGCGGCCCACAGGGACGGAGGTTCAATTCCAGCAGTGGGGCTGGGCCTCCTACTCCCACCACCGGAGAGCAGTGATGCACCCCCCAAAAAAAAAAAACTGTCAATATCCTTTTCCAAATGATTCCATCACCATTAACATACACTCAATCCCCTCTAAGCCATGACTCTTTCTCCACCCATGGTTAACAGATGGTCAAGTTGGTAGGGTTTTTTTTTCCCAATTAGTTTCCTCCCTTCCCCCGCATCACTGCCCTGGTGGGAGTAGGAAGCCCAGCCTTGCTCCTTGAGAGCTGCTGCTGGATTTGAACTGCCAACCCTGTGGGCCGCAGTCCCGCACACCACCGAGACTCAGTGCAAGTAGTTTCCTTGCTAGAGCATTCACATAGGGGCGTCATTGTATGTATGTAGTGTTGAGTCTCAGTCCACAGTGATGGAAACACCGCACAATGAGCGGGATTGTGCAGCTGCCTACTGTAAGTCGAGTGGAATCCCTGCAGACAGTTACAACGGCTAAGCACGTGTGACCCACACGGCCACAGCAACCGCATGCGGGCGAGGTTGCGAGTGTGGAATCAAAGACAGCCTGTGATTTGGTTGCTTGGCTTGGACGTGTAGGCACATAAGTGTCGG
>PVJH01048825.1:0-10600 GCA_004026705.1 Nesogale talazaci
ATATGGGGCTGAGCCCCGGTGGTGTAGTGGTTGTGCGCGGGACTGCGGCCCACTGGGACGGAGGTTCAATTCCAGCACAGGGGCTGGGCCTCCTACTCCCACCACCAGAGAGCAGTGATGCCCCCCCAAATGAAATAAATAGAAAACATATATACAGACCTCATCAGAAGGAATACAATATCTGTGTGAAGAAGAGATTTTAAAAATTTCAGAAGCAGCAGCCAAAACAAGACCATTGACTCACTGTGGAATGATCCCTCAATTGCTCATATGGAAGGTCAAGTTGAAGCTGAAACAAATTAAAATAGGTCCAGGAAAGTCAAAGCATTATTTTGAGTATATCCCAGGTGAATTTAAAAAAACCCTCAAGTATACATTTTACACATTGAATAATAATGAGGCACTGTAATGACATCAAACACATTATGAAGAGAGCAAACAGTCAGTAAAAAAGATAAAAAGATAACTAAAGACAAACAAATGGATACCAGAAAAGATAGAATGTAAGGAAAAATTATAAAGTACATATTAAAGCTAAAGTAACCAAATAAGAAGAACATTCTCAGTGATTCTCTAAGTTGAACGACTGAATAAAAAGTTAAGTCTCAAGCTGCAATGTAGAATAGTTTATGGACAAAAAATTGAATGGATCAAGAAGCATTCAAAGGAGAAAGCATATAGATCCAGTGTACCAGTGGTGTTTATTGACATTCCAACTTTCTAGAGGTAGTATATGATCAGGAACTGATGTTATTATAATTAGTAAAAGTTTCATTGAAGGCTCGAAATATGGATTCATTGAAATCTTGGTGAAAAAAACCCTCCATTAATTGATAGAGTATCAACTAAGGTGTTTCAACAAATGAATGAAATGCTAGAAGAGTGTATTCACATTTGCTAAAAAATAATGAAGATGGCCAACTGCTTTATTGACTTGTGCCCATTCAAAATAAAAGTAAATAAACTGTGTGCAGAAATTTTTGATCATTATTATTAATATCATAGTCAGTAAAATTATGCTGACTAAAGTGTTTCAACAAGTGAATAGAATCCCTTTGGGAATGGAACAACACTTATAACTGGTCATAACAGTAGCAAAATTACAGCTATGAAGTTGCAATGAAAATGTTTTGGTTGGCGGGCCACCAGAACAAGAGGCACTGTATGAAAGATTCTTGGTTTTAGGAAAGTTGAGAACTATTGCTGTAGGTGCTCACTCACCTAGGTCAAGCAATTTTGAATATAGTTTTGTGGTCAACTGTCCAGAAGAGATCTCTATTTGTATCGACATCAAAGAAAGGTGACCCAAAATAATGTGCCAAGTATAGTACAATTTCATAGATATCACATGCCAGTAAAATTTTACTGGAGCATCCAAAAATGGTTGCAACAGCCATTGACAGCTCTTTGACTTCATCCTTTCTCCATTTGCCTAACAAACTCTACTATTATGAGAAAGCTTCATAGTCTCTTCTGAAATACTTAAAATTTATTGACATTCTTAAAATACGTCCATTTTTCTTTTTAACAATGTTTTGTCTTATTCACATATGATGTTCTTGATTCCAGTAATGGAGGTAAGGTTCAGAAGGGAATTTGAATCAAAATATATTGTTGTTGACCTAGGAAGGATCTTGACTGAAAGCAGAGTACTAGAAAGAGATCACTTGTGTTTTATTGACTATGTAAATCTATTCAATTGTGGAGATTATTACAGACAATGGGTGGTCTCAAAAAGAATGGGAATTGCAAAACACTGCAAGGTGCTCATTTAGAAGCAGGTTCAAGAAGCAGTTATGTAAACAGAATAAGGTTTTAAAATCAAGAAAGTTGTGCTTCATGGTGCCTCCTCTCACCATACTTACTCAATGTATATGTTATGCAAAAAGTCAGAATAACTGAGTGTGATAGTAACATAATTTCATATGAACTTGATAAAAATATACAGGGGTGGAGTCTAGTCTGTGAATCAGGTTAAAGAGCCTGATGATGCCTCCTTTTGGTCCTGGCCTTCTCAGGATGATGCGGGGAACTTTGTTTCTCTTTTCCTCAAGGCCCTATTGAGGAGGCACACCCAGAGCTGGAGGAGCATAGCACCGGCACCGAGATGCTTTCACTGCCACTGGATCCCAAAAGCTTCTCACCCACTTGCCTGTGATCTTTTTGAATTTGGCATCGTTGTGCTGGATCAATCTGAAGAATAATATATGGACTAGTATCAGACATAGGGGCTAATATCAGACTTATGGACTTGATCTGACCTGGGGTTGAATGATTTCTCAATATACAATTACTTTTTGATATAAAACTCTGCCTTATACATATATGTGTGTCCCTGGATTTATTCCTCTATTTCACCTGGCCTAAAACACAGATTATATGAAGAAATATCAAAATTAAAGGAAGATTTATTAATCTTTCATAAACAAAAAGCAGAACCTTTCTTTCTGAAAAAAAGAGAAGGGTTTGAAACACTTGCAGTTAAGAGCAAAAATTTCAGCCATCAACATGGATTACAACTCAATGTAAAGCAAACTGAAATTTTTAAAACTGGAACAATAGGTAGCATGAAAATAAATGGAGCAAAGAGAGAAGTTGTTAAATATTTCACCTTGCTTGGATCTGCAGTCAATATTCATGAATTCATCAGACAGATCCAAGGATGTGTTGCACTGGGTGACTCTGTGGCAGTGTTTCCGTTGTACAGTGTTGCTATGAATCAGAATCAAATAGAAGATACCTAAGGACAGCACCTATTCAGTGAGTGGGAGTTACAGATAATATGGAGATCTATGTGAAGCAATATTTTTTCTCTGGGAATGGCAAATTAGATACCAATTAAAAATTCTTTATTGACAACCAGAGATCATTGGATATGACTGTGACTCAAATCTAGCCCACGTCATATTTATTTACAAGTTAAAGTATTTTCACCACATTAGTGTTTTAGAAATTGAGAATAGCATATCGGGGCTAAGCCCCGGTGGCGCAGTGGTTGAGTGTGGGACTGTGGCCCACTGGCTTGGTGGTTCAAATCTAGCAGCAGCACTCCAGGAGCGGGCCTGGGCCTCCCACTCCCACCAGAGGGCAGTGATGCCCCTCCCCAGCAAAAACAAAAACAAGAATAACATATCATCACATTAGAGATGATATCAAATTAAATTATAGTATCCTTAAAGGAATTCCCAGTGGAACACCAAAGTATACTAGGGAGTGATGAGCGCATGTGTTGACTCATAGCAAAACTATGTGTGAGAGAGTAGGACTGTATTTTGAAGATTTTGCATGGCACTGATCTTTTAGAAATATTTCTTTCCCCAAGGAGTTTTTGGATGGATTTGAATAATCATTTTTTTGGTTAGCAACTGAGGCCTTATGCAACCATGTGTATTTGTTTAATTAATATGCACTGTTAAGCTGCGTTCTCAGTTAAAAAGTTGTGACTATGATCAGAACATGTCTTAAGCCTTTTTACCCCCTTTGTTCTCATCTTCTTGTTTCACCTCTAATGTAGACCTTTCACCTTTACTTAGACTTTCACATTCAATGCCCACAAAATTTTTAATTCTCAAGAAACTCTCAAAACTCTTCGTCAAATCAGTCGTTGCTGAATTATAGTGACCCCTGGGGTTTTCTGAACCTAACCGTTAATGGGAGAAGAGAGTCAGTCTTTCTCCTGGGGGCTGCCGGTGGGTTCGAACTGCTGACCATGCGGATCACTGGCCAATACCTGAAAAAAGCCCGTACCTTTCTTCTGAAAGTGGGGATGATTTCCCATTTCCCCCAGAGACCATGTTCAGCTTTTTCCTCTTCTCTGTCGGTCCCACTTTGCTTCATTCTCCAATTAATTCCTACTGACTTACTGAATTTTTATTATTTATTATCAAATGAACGATAAAAATAATTTTGTTAGGCTGGGTTCACTAGACAAATAAAACCAGCAACGCTCATATATGTGTAAGGAAAAGTTTAATATCTATGAGACGCCTATCTTTTTGCTTTGTTTTGTTTTGTTGTTATTTTTTGGCATCACTGCCCTCTGGTGGTTGTGGGAGCTACCTAGTGCTGCTCCTGAGAGCCGCCGCTGGTGGGCCACTGTCCCGCACTCAACCACTTAAGCCACTGGGGCTCAGCCCAAAAGTTTTATATCTAAAGGTAAATGTATATCAAGAACACATCACACAGTCACATAAAACATCTCAGTCTTCTTGTAGGTACACAGTCAGTGAAAAAGATGGCAGGGCTCCTCCAGCTGTTAGGATCAGCAAGTAGGAAGGTGAAGCCAGACAGAGAGGGTTGTTCCCTGGACGCTCCTTCTGAGAAGGCCCCATGTGTAAGGAGGTACCACGAGGCTGTGTCTTGATTGACAGGATGAATACCACACTTACACTTCTACACATCTTCAAGTTGACATAAAATTATGTGACTACCACAATAATCAACATAAGTTTGGGGAGATCTTTTTCTGACCTTCTGTCTAGCAAGCATCCTTCATGTAGAAATGAAAACTTGTTTTGATTAATTTTGTATTGTAAATTAGTGGGACTTTTTATTTCAAATCATCATTTGTGTTTAAACTGGTGTTTAAAACACGAGTCAAACCTCTGAATAGTTTCCCTCCCCCTACAACAAGCTTTGGTTTCTCTTCTCCTTCTTGTGACACACCATCCTGCATTTCACCCATGCTAACACTACTGCCGACTCTATTGATTTACTTTCCCTCCCCTATGCCCTTTAACCCTGGTTCTGGAACCTTTGAAAGTCTGTTCCCTTTGGATTGCAAATCCTTATCCTCCCAAACACCTCCCCCCACCTCCTACCTTGTTTCTTTCCTTTTAACCCTTACTCACATTTCTGTCCATTACAGCAGTGAAAATGAAGACAACCTAAATGCTCAATCGAAGAATGGAAAAAGACACATAAGTCTACACATACAGAAGAATTCTGCGTACTGCTAAAGAGACAGAAAGGCACGGTCAATTTCGGCAGATTCAGTTAAATGAAAATGCCATACTCTATCCCCACTCCTCTCCAATGTTCTTTCAGTTTTCAATATTTTTTTATTTCTCTTTGATCTTTTCTATGCTTTGTCTAATCATTGCTTTTTGTTTGTTGCTTGCATGATTATGTTTTGCTTTGTATGATAGTCTGTACATGAAATCCAGGTTGGGTAGATATATAGAGGTCATTGTTGGAGAAAGGAATGGGAGGGGAAGATGGTTGGAAATAGGGAGTTAATAACGATGAATACAAGAAAAAATGTTCTGAAAATTATTGTGGTGATGATTTCACAAATCTTAATAAGACTGAAAAATTAGGTTGTATGATATATGAAAACTATGCCAGCAACAATATTATAAATGAATAAACAACCATGAAATTGCAAAGCAATACATGCGATGATTGGATTTTTTAAATTTTTATTTTCATTCTATAACATATGGCCAAATAATAGATCAGACACTCATGGCCATGGAGCAGGCACTAAAGAAAATCAATCTGCACCTAAGGTTTTCTGATACTGTAGATCACAGTGACAGTAGAAAAGCTCATCGTTTCCCCTCAAGTGGCTATCTCTAAACAAAACTTGCAATGAGTGCCTTAATGCGTAATCCACTGTCACTCGGGCACTTTGAGCTGATCACAGTAAGGAGTAAATAAATCATTAAATTGATTAAGAGCAAAAAGATTTTGTTTAACAGCTCTTTGGACTATTGAGTAATTTGATTTGTCCTAATAGGTGTTTGTTTTATAACACTTTTCATTGTTGTTTTACAATTCACCTGTTTCATTTAAGATTTATCAAACACATCTTTCAGGAATCATTCTCACCTCATTTCAATTAACAATGATCTTATTAATCAAGATTATTTTGTTTAACAGTTACTTGACATTCCTTCACACATTTTGCTTTGAGAGTTCACAGTCATTTTCTAAATTTATAAATAATTACATGTCCAATGCTTGTTTTCAAACAAATAAATGCTAGATCCCTTGAGAATTATGTGTCTCCACAATGACTTTGGTTACAGTTCACGCTTTACTGTCAAAGAGGTATGTGTTCACTATGAGACTATTTGACTGACTAAAAGAAGGAATTTTCTCCAAAAAAGCCAAAGTTAAATTTCAGCAAGACAAAATATTTGCTATTTTTCAAAAGTTAATTTTAATTAATCAGCAGTTCTGTTACAAAGAAAGTTAATGTATTACTTTTAACTTAATAAATATAAAATAAGTAAATCTGTTAACATAATTTATTTGTACAAATATACTTTAAAGGTAAACTTGAAGTATTTGACATATAATTTTTATTAATCAAGCAATTATAATAGAATCAAAATAAAATTGCAATTTTTAATGAGTGAAATATTATAGCTTTCATGACCAAAAATAAAGAGCAATGCTTAATTAGTTACTTGCCTTACTCATATACCGGGTGATAACAGAATTAGATATGTATAAAAGTTTCCACAGATGTCCATAATTGATGAGCATGTATCTTTGTGTAAAATATGAAAACATGAATTTAGGAAACTCTTCCAGTTTCACACTCATATTGCAGTTCAAAGCTAAAAATGATGTGTTTTAGAACAGATTATTCTTTTGTTTTGTTTTGTTTTGGGGGCATCACTGCCCTCTGGTAGTGGGAGGAGGAGACCCAGCCTTTGCTCCTGTGGGGCCACTGCTGGAATTGAACCTCCATCCCAGTGGGCTGTAGTCCTGTGCGCAACCACTACACCACTGGGACTCAGTCCGTAGAACAGACTATTCTTAATAAAAGCACACACAACTACAAAATAATTCTTTTGCAAAATGACAGGTAAAATATATATTGACTCTTATTCTGTTATTCCTCCCCAAAAGAGAAATCAAAAGGATATGCCTTTTAGGATTATTAACTACATACCTGAGATAACATTCTCTTAAATACATTTTTAATGATCTTAGGAAAACAGAAACGTTTCTTGCTTTCAGATCTTTCCAAAATGGAAATTCAGTATAGATGAAGGCACCTGCAAATCCCATTTAAAAGTTCAAAAGCAATTATTATAAGTAAATTTTAGAGTTAATAAGCATATAGCCACAATAGACTGCCTGGGGTCATGATATTATTTTAAATATTGTGTGCTATAGTATTTTAAAACCAAAATCTCTTCTGTTACAATTATCTCCAAAATTGAAAAGACACTATTGACTATTATTTGCATATTCTAGATTTTATATAAAACCTCATCTAATATATCTTTAAGGTTTAATTTAAATGCACATCTGTATTAGCAGTCACACTAATACATTATGTGTAAATAAATTTACATATAAGTGCTGTTTTTAAAATATATAAGAAAAAGATTATGGATGAAGTTTTATAAAACTACTTACATGATTAAGATAAATCATTTCTTCTGATTTTCATTTCTTTTCCATGTTTTCTTTCTACCTCGTTCTGCCCCACTCACTATAAATATCCACACTCCTTCTTACATACCCTACATAAAAGAAATTGCTAGAAACTGACTCCATTTATGTTTGCACAAATAAAATTTATTCCTCATAGACTTTCTATAATCTTGCATTTTAAAAATAACTTAATACAAAGCACTATTTTAGATTTTGATTAACCAGGCCATTGCATGTATATCTTTATATCTACATTGTGAACTAATAATTACTAGTATAATCAGTAGTTAGAATTAATCCTGGTAGTCATAATTATATTTAACTGATTGTCATAGCTATGTTTAGACTAATAGATGCATTATTGGATAGATGACAGATAGCTGCCATCAAATTGACTCCAAATGATGCTGATTTTATACACTACACATCATAATGATAACTGGTTCTAACTCACCTTTATGAAAAAACTAGCTTTATAGAGTTTGTCATTGCAAATTGGCCACATTTTTCATGGGTCATCCTTGACTATCCCTCTAATTCCATAAGCTAGATATCTCCCTCTAGTTCTTAATCTCTGCTGAGACTATAAGAAGAGAAAGTGAGCTAGACAACACCACCTTAATCCAAAAATGTTTCCATTGTTTAATATTTGGAAGTGGATCATAAGATATTCCTTGCTAGTCTTTCTTAGTCTGAAAACAAAGCTGACATCTATCAGCTCTGGATAAGCTTCTGGTATTTGAGCTACAGTGATATATTTGTCAGCAACATGGCATCATGTAAGCTACCACAGTGTGATAAGCTGACTTACAGTAGAATTTAATACAAATTTATCTCTCTGTCAATAAATAGGGAGATAGATAGATAGATAGATTTATATTCAAGAAAGATAGTAATAGTAGAAAGAGCATCTGATATAGAAATTTTACTTTTTAGAATAAAAAGTAAAAATTTAGGCAAAATAATAAGAGAACAGGTTTCATTGGAAACAGGTGGTAGATGACAATGGAAGGTTAAGAGAAAAATTGAGCCCTACATTGGTCTCGGATTTCAGACTAAATGCATATAGCACATTACAGTGTAAACCATAAAACCCGTTGACAAGATGTAGCTAAGAGCATTGAGAAACACCTAAGCCTGAGGTGGTAGGCCAAACCGAAGCAGAAAGACAAATATACAGGGTAACCTGGGGACATATATTTTGGTTCTCTCTGAACTGATGACTGACTATTGAATCACTGGTGTTTAAAAAAGACTCAATTCGGTTGAGCAAAGACTCCAAACCAGGTAGCCGTACACAATTCTAAGAGGCCATATAGGTTAGGACAATATTTGAGTTCTGAACAAAGTGTAGAGAACTCCTTGAAACTCTACTTAGTTATGAGGCATGGGAACAATCAAATTTTAGTAGGAGAGATTTAGTAAACCTAAATAGAAATAAACTTTGTGCTTAACCAAACAATTTTCAAACAATAGTTCTTAAAACATTAAGCTGTTATGGAGATGCCTTATATATTTTTCATTGCAAATTTTAATTATATAACAAAAAGTGTGAAAATGTAGCCAGTGTCCTTAAACAATATGCATACAAAATATTTAATGGGATCTTAATTTGCTATATAAACTCTCACCAAAACACAATAAAAATATTAAAAAAAAAAGAAAAGGAGTCATCCAGGCATATCAAGATGTAACAACTAATATCAAATATCCAATGAAAACCTGAAAAAACATGCAGAAAAGTATGAATGTATGATTGCTGTCCCAGGGAAAATATTAATAATAACAAGAGAAACATATATGGAAATAATGATGAAAATAGAAAACAAGGACGATAATGCAATTATTATATGAATGTTCAACAGTCTAATAAGGAGGTAAATAAAACATGGTAAAATATATCATCTATCAAAATAAAACACAATGTGACACACAAAAAAGCAGCCACTTTGAGAAAAGGGAATCTTAGGAATTTTTGAAGCCAATGTGTGTGAAATTGAAGACATAGAAAATGAAATAATATAAACTCAAAAATTGGATGGAAAGGAAAAAAGAACATGGACTCAGAAAAGTATGAAACACACATCAGTCAGTATCAGAGTAAGTAGAATACTATTCCTAACAAAAGAAAATAAACCTTTGCTAAAATTAGTATTGTGAGGCTATCATATTTTGATATTTCTTCTTTATAGGTCTACACACTTTGAAATAAAAGTTTTCTATCTCTTGAACTGTTCCCTCAAATAATGCTTCTCTCTTTAACACATGCTAAAATAATAATTTGGGAATATTTGAAGAATTCCAATTATGAGTTTTTTTAAATATTCTATGAGTTTGAAGAACAAAAATAAAGTGTAAAATTGCAAGATTCGGGATACAAGAAGATAGGGTATAGTCTCCCACTGACAGCATCGCAGGACAGCTGCCATTAGAGGAGGAGACAGTGCTTTATGCTGGCGGGAATTCCTCAGCTCAACTTCCCTGCCTTTTTCACATCAATGTAGTTTTCAATTTTCTTAAAACTTTTTCACAATTATCTTCCATTATTAACTTAGGCCCTTTGAGAAAATCTATTAAAATTATACACTTGAAAGTTCCCAAATAGGTGACATATCATTCTGAGCTGACTTTTCTGTATTGAATTTAATTGGTCTAGAAGATCCCTTTTGTAGCAACTGCTTTGATAGAACCTTGATATAATAGCCCATTTTGTTAGTCCAGGTAGACTACAGGAACAAATTCAAAGACATATATATCGATATAAGGAAAGGGTTTATATTCAAAAGGAATGGGACATGGATCCAGCTCAGTCCAGTCCAAAGTAATTAGTCCAATTTTAACCCATATGCCTGAAATCAGTGTATAAAGTCTTCTTCCGACTCACGAAGTCACAGGTCAGTGGGTGCAGAATCCCGGTGCTGGCAGGGCACCTCGCCTCCAGGGCTCAGGGTCCACCAACAGCAGAAGCAACTCATCACTGGCAGAGGTCTCCATGTGGCCACCCCAGCTTCAGAGGTCTGGCTCCATCAGGGCAAAGCTGTGTGGTCTCTCCGCCGGCTCCTCCAGCTTCTTGAACGCTGCCAGCTTGCCTTGTCTGTGATTAATCGTCTCTGAAACTAACTCCCAACAACTGGGGAAGATAGCTTCTCATCTTCACGGGGGAAATATCGCGAGATTTCCCAGGAGTCTCAGGTGAAAGCAG
>PVJH01048826.1:0-10490 GCA_004026705.1 Nesogale talazaci
CCCTCTGGTGGCTATCCAACACTGTTCCTGAGAACCACTGCTGGATTTGAACCGCCAAGCCCGTGGGCCGCAGTCTTGCACTCAACCACTTACACCACTGGGGCTCAGCCCAAAAATACTTTTATTAAAAAATAAATAAATAAAAAATACTTTTATTAGGAGATCTACATCGCTTAGCACAATTCATTTACTCATCCAATGTGCCGAGCACATTTGCACAAATGTTGCCACCATCATTTTCTATTTTCAAATGATTTTATTGGGGGCTGTTATAAAATTTATTTGTATCAAGCATATTTGTTCACATGTTGCCATATGCATTTCCAAATATTTTGTGCTTGAGCCCTTGGTATAAGCTCCTCTTTCCCCCTCCCCCCTCCTTTTTTTTTAACAATCATTTTATTGGGAGCTCATACATCTCCCATCAGGATCCATACATATATACATCAATTGTATGCAGGCCACATTTGCACACTGTTGTCATCATCACTCTCAAAACATCCTCCCTCTACTTAGGCCCCCAGTAACCATCATCATTTTCAAAGCATTTTCTTCCCATTTGAGCCCCTGATATCAGTTCCCCATTTCTTCACACTCCCCCCCCCCCATGAACTTATTTGAAACTTTCTCATAGATTTGCAAATGTGCATGTGTACATATTTGTTTGCAAGTGTGTGCATGCAATTTCCTGAGCCCCGTGAAGTAGTCATTGATTAGTTCAAGGAAAGGTCAATGGGAGAGAACCAAGGCGTCAAGTTTCTATTGCTGTGTTTGGGAAAGATATCTGTTTCTCTGTACATGGATCTCATTCAACATTCAATCCCACTACATGTAGCTGGGGTAGGTTACGCTATGGGGGTCCCTATTTTGAAGAAGCTTAAATTCCAAGAATGGGGCATGAGTTAGTCATGGAGACATAGGGCTGCCACTTAGAGTAAGGGGCCAATTTTTGTTTTGAAATGTGTTGCAAGAACCAAGAAGGCGCCAGGCCTCATTTGAAGGTAACTGTGGAACAGTGACGTGGGGCTGGTGGCTTAGACATTGTATTGCTCACTGTGAGTTCGGGGGTTCAATCCCACCAGTTCCCCTGGGAGAACGTTGAGGCTCTCTGCTCTTTCAAAGATGGATAGTCTTGAAAAACTTGTTTAAGGTGATTACAGGGCAGGATGGACTCCATTGCAGAGGCTTTGCTTTTTCTTTTTCCCCCAGTTTGTTTATTTAAATGCCATCTATGTTGATTATTTTTTACAAGCACTTCCTTCATGTTATCTTCTTTAAGTAAACAAGCAAAGCATTGAAGTGGTCTAGGTCAATGTAGGGAATTTGTAATTCATGCCTGAGCTGCTGTGTTATTCCGGGTAGACTAGAGGAACAAATTCATAGACACACATGGATATAAGGAAAAGGTTTATATACAAGAGGAATGGGACATTGAGAAAACATCCCAGCCCAGTCCAGTTCTAAGTCGTAAGTCTGATATTAATCCATATGCCCGATGGCAGTCTATAAAGTCTCCTGCCGGCTCACGAAGTCACAGGCCAGTGGGTGCAGAGTCCCAGCGCTGGCAGGGAGCCCCCTCGTGGCTCCTCATTTCCAGGGCTCAGGGTCCATCAATAGTATCCAGTGGTGGTAGAAGCAACTCATTGCTGGCAGGGGTCTCCCCAGGGCTTCTCCAGCTTCAAAGCTCTGGTTCCATCAGGGCAAGGGTGTGTAGCTTCTCCTCCGGCTCCTGCAGCAGGTTGGACACTGCCATCTTGTCTTGTCCGGAATTCCTTGTCTCTGAGGTTTTGCTTTTTAATGTAGAACCACTTGAAGCCAAGGTATGTGGGGCTGGTGAGGTAGGATCTCTCCCTCAGGTACTGCCTTGAACTAAGATGGAGGGGTTGGACAAGATCACTTACAAGAGTCATTGTGTGTGAGACGAGTAGAGAGACGTGAGGAGGAGAAAAGCAATGTTTCCATTTTAGAGGACTCTGGGACTAGGTGTGGGTTTATTTCTGATTTTGGCAATAAGGAGCCTCTGACGGCCTCGGAACGTGTCGGGTGCTGGGGCCCAACAGCAGGCACCAGGACGAGGGGTGCGGGAAGACACTGCCATCAGCCGCATGGAAAAGAAAGGATTTTTGCTGAGGACTCGGATGGGCACGGTAATTTGGGGCTTGGAAAATGGTGGTGGTGGGATGGAGACCCACTGAAAAGAGCTCCTCCCTGTAGTAATGGTGTCTGGAGCACGAAGGCCAGAGCTCCTGGTGTCTGCGTTAGAGCAGTGTGATTTTGTTCTCACCTGCAAGATTGGGAGAAGAGAAGCAGATTTGTCAGGGGGTGTCTTGTTGCGTGTTACGTATGCAGATGTAGACCACAGAGTTGAGGTTTGAGGGGAATTTGGAGTCAGTGACTGGTCCGAAATAGATGTCTGGGAGTGACATGCCTAACAGTGACATTAAGAACGCAGGGACCGGGCTGAGCCCCGGTGGCGTAGTGGTTGTGCGCGGGACTGCGGCCCACTGGGACGGAGGTTCAATTCCAGCAGTGGGGCTGGGCCTCCTACTCCCACCGCCGGAGAGCATTGATGCCCCCCCCCCAAAAAAAAAACAAAAACAAACGCAGGGACCAGTGGGTAGAGTTTAAGAAGAGTGAGGGAGATTGCCTGAGGTGGATCTGCTTTAGGAAGTGAGTAGGCGTGAATCAGCAAAAACATATACCCTTTTCTTTGAAATAGGCTAGAAAGAGGAAGCCGACTAGAAGACAGAGGATGGGTGTGAGGGTTACTGTTGAATGTAGGAGTAACCTTGTATGTGACAGGAAGCAGAGAAGGGTGAGCCTGTAGAGAGGAAGGACTGGAAGGACTGTGGGGGCAGGGAGGTCATGTCCCCTCCAGGACAGGGGAGAGTTGCCCCTGTGGGTTTCCAAACTCTACGGGGCACGCCTGGTGGTTTAGAAGTGCTGGCTTTGTGGCTCAACGCCCACCAGGAATCCTGAACGTGATCTGTGAGTTCCCACTGGTGATAACCACCCCCTGAAAGAATTGCTGTGCGTTGGAATTGGCTTGTTGGCTCTAAGTTGTGGGTCCACCTCCCACCCCCCTTCCTTTGAGTAGGGTATGCAGTTCAGGGAGATTAGCTTGGATGTAACAGGAACAACTTGGGGTAGAATTCTTCAATCAACAGCTTCTTGGACACGTGTGCCGACAGGATTTTGCCCCTCTGAGCACTACTGAGACCTGATCCTGCCTTGCTTAGACAAGGGTTCACAGCTTTTTAACTCACTGTTAAGTGTCCAGAGTCACCAGACTTGTCAGCACTCCTGTCTTGAAGGTGCGCCCTCCTCTTACTCCCCAGGTCCTCCAGCCTACGGCAGCTGCCTCACACCATGGGTCTCCGGTTCACGTGCCACTTTCCTTGCTGTGTTTCCTGCTACTTCTCACGCTCTTGTGCTGTCTTCAGTGTCAGCAGCACCCTGGCTTGCTCCCTTGCTCGCAACACAGACATGTTTACCCCACTTCTTCCTGATGGTAATTCTAGGATTGACTCTCGTGTTGAAGCTGACCAGAGTGGTTCCATGGACCAGTCCCTGTATTGGGCCCCAGGCATCTAATGTGTATATGCTAACCCATCCTAGCCGGTATTTTATACAGCTTATTTACATGGTCCCACCCAGTCATTTCATCACAAGACAATTAGCCATTCATTGCCCAGCAGGCTCCCATTTCTATGTGTTTACAGGTCTCGTCCTCACTGGCACTGATGCTGGCTCTCTCCAGCCTGCTGCCCTATAGGACAGGGGAGAACTTCCCCAAGAGTCAGGGAATGGAAAGCCCCGTCTTTGCAGAGCAGCTGATGGCGACATTGGGGTCACAGGCCAATGCTTAACCATTATGTCACCATGGCTTTTTATGTGGGTAGGAAATACATTGCTATATTGACTGTCTTTGTTTCTTTATTTTGTTGTTGTGGTGGTGGTGGCATCACTGCCCTGGTGGGAGTAGGAAGCCCAGCCTTGCTCCCGGAAAGCTGCCGCTGGATTCAAACTGCCAACCCTTTGGGTCACAGTCCTGCACACAACCACTAGGCCACCAGGGCTCAGCCTGTTTGTTTATTAACAATAGCCACTTAATGTGATTTACTAAAGTTTGGCCCTCAGCCAGAGCAGATTGTCTTGAGATTTGGGTAAAGACAGGCCTGTGGTGACAGAGAACATAATTTGTCGGTGCCCCTTAACACCATCAGAGAATGCCCTTTGACTTGAGAGAGGTGGCACAATGAACCTGGAATAAATAGGTAGTCTCTTGTACACTGTAGAGATTGACTTAAGTAGATTTATTGAAATACATTTCTTGGAGAAATAAACCTCCACCAGAGGAGGCTATTAAGAATTATTTTTGAGGCCAGGAAAACGCCTCTTGGAGAGAGTTCAATGCTATCTCCTTTCTCAAGTTTGTGAGCTGTGATTTGTAAAGATCACGAATTACAGCAAAATGGAAAGGAAGGATACTTGTGTTTAAAAATTTTTTTTGGAAGATTTATTTAGTAAAAAGGAAAAAGAATGGCCTAATCCATTTCTAATACCTCTGCTTCTTACCTCTAGCAAAAATTTGGCTATATTGCCAAGCTTCTAGCATCCTAGAATCCTTGTAGCTGTTTGGAAACCCCATCACCAGCAGTGGCTGAATGACTTCTACCTGAATGGGCTACATGTTTCCCTGGGGGTGTTTCTTAAGAACTTTCTTGGGCGCCCCTGCTATTTTCAACTTTATGCCTTTAACCAAGTGGAGTAGAGAAACAAATCCACAGACACTCGTGTATAAGAAAGAGGTTTATCTACAAGAGCAGTTGAACATTAAGAAAACATTCCAGTCCAGTCCAAGATCATAAGTTCGATATTAGCCCCTGTGCCCGATACCAATCTATAAAGTCCTCTTCAGACTCACAAAGCACATGCAATGATGTCAGGACAGTCACAGGCCAGTGGGTGCAGAGTCTTGTGTATCCAGTGGAGGTAGAAGTATCTCCACATTGGCAAGGACCTCTAGGTGGCTTCTCGAGCATCTCAGCACTGGCAGGGGTCTCTACGTGGCTTTTCCGACTTCGGAGGTCAGGTTCCATCAGGGAAAGCCCTTGTGGCTCTCCTCCGGCTGTCTCACAGGAAGTCAGCCTTGTGTCTTGTCAATAGAGCTTTTCCACGGGACTAAGCAGTGTGTCTCTCACCTCCAAGGGGGAAGGAAATACTGCCAGATTTCCCAGAATTCTTGGGAGAAAGCCATGCCCACACAGAGGTCTCATTGGCTATCTTCAGAGTGACAGATTGATGATGGCCACACCATATGAGGTTGAGAAAGAATCTTTCTTAAAGAAGTGAGTGCCTTCTGAAAAGGATGCTATTCAGAGCATGGAAACCTTTTCTTGAACCATGAAGTTCCTGATGAGTTTTCTTTATATCCTGAAGGTCCTGACTGTTGTAATTTTGGATACAAACTAGTCTAAATTGAGGGTTAAGGAGAGGCATAAACTGAATAAAATCTTGATAGGCATTTAGAAGCATGGAAATAGAGAAAGGGTAATTATGAATTTCTTTCAAACAGTGGTGCAGCGGGTAAGAGAGAGGCGACTGTCATCGATGGCAGTGGTTTGTTCTTTCTAGTATTAAAAATGTTAGCAGTCAGATTCAACACATAGGGGTTATACAAGTGATAAACCATGAGTGTTTGTGCCCTGTGTGGTTTCCTAGGTGATTGGAAATAACAGGGTCATCGGTATTGTTTTGAGAAGCCCATTGTGACACAGTAAGTTGCTAACCGCCAGGTCAGCTCCCATAAAGATCAATAGCCTCAGGAACACATGGGGCAATTCTTTTGTCCACTTTGATGGTCAGAATCATCTTGATGGGAGTGAGGGTTTTTTTCACCTTCTGTTTTCCCTTTTAATTGATTTTGGACCCAGCACACAGTGCGTGCTTAGTAAGGTCCTGGGGTCTGTAGGGAAATCTACGATGGTCTGTGCCCAGAGGTGGTTTGCCTCCGAGTTGGAAGATAGCACAAGAGAAACCAGTGCTAAGCCTTGAGAAGGGTCTCGTGTCCATTAAGAGCTCAGAGCAGAAATAGACAAAGGAGCTGAGTGTGTAGACACAGAGAGGCAGGCTAGAACTTAGGCAGGTCTCAGGGCAGTGCTGCTTTGAGTGCCTGCTCCTCTGGGACCCCGGGTGGCACCACTGCTCCTCAGAGAACAGGGCTGTAGGGGCTGCTTGTTGAGAGACCTTAGCCGTGGGCACCTTATAAGACAGCCCTTCTGTGCCTCCTGCCTCTCACTGGGAGACAGAAGCCACTTGATGGCAGTGGGGTTTTGGCTTAGCTGCATTTGTATGTTTTGCTTCCATTAGAAATTTTTTCAGTCTGCTTTTTTTTTGGGGGGGGGCATCACTGCCCTCTGGTGGTGGGAGTAGGAGGCCCAGACATTGCTCCTGTGGAGCTGTAATTGAATCTCCATCCCAGTGGGCCGCAGTCCCGTGCACAACCACTACACCACTGGGGCTCAGCCCAGTCTGCTTTTTTTTTTTCCGTCTGCTTTTTTTGCCAGAAAAAATCACCAAATCACTTTTTGGGTTTCATTGAAACTACGTATTCTGTGTATACACCTAAGACAGGTACGCGTTCACCGAAAGAGGTCACCCTATGCTGAGAACATGTGTGTGTTGAGAGGGTGGCACTCTCGGCTCTTTTCATTATGAAACATTCTGCTTGTGTGTCTGCATAGGTTAAATTTGAAAGCTAAAATCATTTTTAAAAATAATAAAGTTTTAATGTTTCCTGCGTCATAATCCGATGATTACCTCACCCCCTTGACTTGGGGAACAACTACCATAGACTGGTTTTGTCAATGAGTCTATATTGGTTAGTCTTTGTTTTTACATGGAAAATGCCATCTTAAATCAGATGTTTGTTTCTTACGTAAAATAAGTGTGGAAATAGGCTGTCTAGTGCTAAGATGGCTCCCTTGGCCATCTGGAATCCAGGCTCTGTCTGACATTTTGTTCCTCCATGCCCAGGGTGAGGCACTTGTTCTCACGGTCCATAATAGCTGCCTAGAAACCAGCCCACGCCGAGTTCAAGCAACAGGAAGAACAAGGAGGAGGCAGAGGGCATGTGACTCCTTTTAGGAACACTTCCTGAAAAGGTCTGTGTGTGTGGCCGATTACATCTCTTGGGCTAGAACTTAGTCAACTTCCTAAGAGAAGCTAGCTAGGAGAGGCTGTGTTTTAGTTTTGTTTTAGTTGAGCACCAGAGTGCCCAGCTGGAAATCAGACAGCTGTTACATAGGGAAGGGTAGGAATTAGGGTGGGTGACCTGCAGTCTGCGTGGAGAATAATCCACATGCCCTTTCTTTGGTGCCTGAAAATGTTTCTTTTTATTTCAAGCTTAATGTAGCCCAAACTCCCTTATCCAGATATTCTTTTGTAGCCATCCCCAATCAAATTTACCTATAAAATATTCCACAGCAACCTTTTAGGACCAGAGTATAGAACCAGCTTTATTGTAATACAATTCTCTGTCTTTACAAGTTGTCCAATTAAAGTATACATGTTAAAACTCTACAGTGTGGCTGTGCCCTGGTGGCCTAGTGGTTGTGTGTGGGACTGCGGCCCCAGGGTTGACAGTTCAAATCCAGCAGCAGCTCTCCAGGAGCAAGGCTGGGCTTCCTATTCCCACCAGGGCAGTGATGCAAAAAAAAAAAAAAACCTCTACAGTTTAATGGCTTTTTAGAATATTCATTCACACAATTGTATAACCCTCACCATAGTGATCTTAAGAGCATTTCATTGCCTCAGAAAGAAACCTGGTCATTCTTTCTTCCTCCATTCTAGATCTTTCATGTGAGTGGCCTCACATGATGGCTGGCTTCTTTGACTTACACAGCAGGTTCGAGGTTCGTCTCAACGTGTCAGCCCTTTAGTCCGTTTCGTTACATAAGCTTCCATTGTTGAGAGACAGTGAGTTATTATTCAGAATGGTGCTCTGAATGTTTGAATACATGCTTTTTATAGGAACATAGGCTTCCATCTCGGGTGAGGGTGTGGACTAGGAGTGGGATTGCTGGATGCTGTGGTAACTCGTATGCTTCACTGTGCCAGGGACTGCCAACACTGACTATGTGTCCCCCTTTCTTCTCGGTAGCCATGTCGATGGATCCAAAGTGGTTTGAGCTTGGATTTTCCTGTTGGCTAATAATATTGAGCATCCTTTCATGTGATTACTGAGATACTGATAGTTATCGTTTGGAGGGCTAGGCTGTAAAAGTACAATTGGGTTTTGTATGTGGATATTTTAGTGCCTCGCTTGTGTATTAGTTCCAGTAGTTTGTTTTGTGGATTCCGTAGAATGTCCCATATGTCATTAAGAACCTGCTCCCTGCAGATAGAGCGTTTGATCCCTTCCTGTGCGATCGAGGCGTTCCGGTCCATTTCCAGCCTGGTTCCCTCAGCCAGCCCCTTGGGGACAGTGGCAAGGACCAGCTTGTTGTTGTTGTGAGTTGGGTGCCATCGAGCCGGCCCTGTGCCCGCCAGGCCCGAACCAGCCGCATAGCCTGCCCCGCCCTCACAGCCCTTCCGCCACTGTGCCGCTCCAGCTCACCGAGGCCTTCCTCTTTTGCTGACCTCCACACCGTCCTTCCCAGGGACCGGCCCCTCCCAACGAACTGTCCAAAATATATCCAACGGAAGCCTGGTGCCATTCCTGCCTCCAAGGAACACTGGCAACACTTCTTCCATGACAGTGGTTTTCCTTTTAGCAGTCCATGGTGCTTTTCCATATTCTTCTCCAGCACTACAATTGACTCTTCTTTGTTTTGTTTTGGGCATCACTGCCCTCTGGTGGTCGTGGTAGCTACCCAGTCTTGCTCCTGGAGAGCTGCTGCTGGATTTGAACCGCCAAGCCCGCGGGCCGCAGTCCCACACACAACCACTCACGCCAACAGGACTCAGCATAGCGATTCTCCTTTTGTCTTCCTTACTCAGCCTCCAGTTTTCTCACACACACACACACACACACACACACACACGAAGCAATGGGAAATACCATGGCTTGGTCGGGTGCATCTTTGACCTCAAAGTAACATCCTTGCTTTTCAATACTCTAAAAGGTCTTGTGTCGCAAATTTACCTAATGTAACGTGTCTTTTTTTGTTTGTTGGTTTTTGTGGTCCTCACTGCCCTCTGGTGGTCGTGGGAGCCACCCAGTGCCGCTCCTGAGAGCCGCTGCTGGATTTGAACCGCCAAGCCTGCGGGCCGCAGTCCCGCCCTCAACCACTCACGCCCCCGGGGCTCGGCCCGCAGCATGTCTTTTGATCTCTTGACCGCTGCTTCCGGGGATCCAAGCAAGGCAAAGTCCTGGACAATTGGAACCTTTGCTCCATTTATCGTGATGGTACCAATTGGTAAACGTTAAACAGGAGACAGTGTTATTGTACTTGATTGGCACTGTCTTTGTGTTTGGGAACTTTGGGGATAACCTTTCAGTCCTTCACCATTAAGTATGATTAACTTCTTTTATGTTCTTAGTTTGTTGAGTACTTTAAATCTGAAAAGTGTTAGGTTTTGTCATGTGCTATTACAGTCTCGTGTCTTTTATTTTGTTAACATGGTATATGTTAAATTAATTGATTTGGGGGAATCTTAAACCAACCTTACATTTTTATGTAAAATTTCAGTTGTTCAAGGTGCATAAGCCTCAAATCAATTGCTGGATCCAATTTGCTAGGATTGCTGCAAATGTTTATATCTGTGTTCATAAGAGATATTAGTCTGTAGTTTTGTTTACGATGTCTTTGCCTGGTTTGAGTACCAGGGTCACACGGGCCTCAGTGAGCTGGACGGTGTTCCTCCCCACCTCTGTCTTTTGTTTGGGAGAGAGTTTGTAAAGAATTGGTATTAACTGCTTTCTTCTTTAAATGCTCGGTATAATCCATTAGTGAAGCTCACTGTGTCTGAGCTTTACTGGGAGGAGGGGTTTTGTTCATTTTGCCTTTTAATTACTTCAGCCTCTTACTGAAGGCCTACTCATACATTCTAGTTCTTGAGTTATTTCAGTAGTTACTGTAATGTTTTTCTATGAATTAGTGTAAGGAGAAAAATGGAGACCGACCACATCATATCACAAAATAGTGGACCGCTGCATCAGTACACAGCTAACAGTTTACATCCGTGCACAATGGCCAACGCACCGAGCATCAACGCGGTGGCCAAGCCGACACAGAGGCCTAGCCCTCCCTTTGTGCTTGCCTCACACCTCAGCATTCGTTGTTGCTGTGTGTGTGTGTGTGTGTGTGTGTGTGTGTTTTGTTGGTGTACAAAGTAAAATGTAGATATTTTTTACTCTTACAATTTGAAATATGTAGTGAAATGATTGATAAGTGGGTGTGTAGCACATACTTTTCAAAAATTTGGTTTTTCTAAAAGACGACATTTTGTGTCCACTCGATAGTAACTCAGACTTCCCTGGGAAG
>PVJH01048827.1:0-10615 GCA_004026705.1 Nesogale talazaci
CATCTCGGTCCTAGGGGAGGCCCTTGGGTGTGTGTCCGTCACAGTTGCCTATTCCTTCCCCGGCGATTGTCTTCCCCTGCAAGAGTGTAAACGCAAGAGGTCTGGTGGAGCGGTGGGGTAAACTGACGGTTGGCAGTCCCAGTCCACCAGCCACTCCTCAGGAGAAACCCGAGGCTGTCTGACCCCACGAAGAAGTTCCAGCCTCACAAGCCCCCCCGCACAGTCAGAATCAGCTCCGTGGCCGTGGGCTCGGCTTAGACTGTCAGTTCAGTGAGGACAGGGAAGTGGATGGCTGGGGTTTTGCTCAATCCCCATTGTGTATTCCGGGGCCTGCCCGCTGCCCGGTGAGCAGTTGGTGTGCATTGAGAGAGTGTCTGAGAGAGAGATGAGACTGTCTCTAAGGGTGGTTCTCTGTCCTAGAGGATTGTTAGGACTTGGTATCATGGGGGACAGGAGAGGAGAGAGGATTCCTGCGAGCACACAATTGGATAGGTAGATACAGGCAATGGGAACAAAGTCAAGACCTGTCACCTTGAGCCAGACTGAGCGCACGCAGGCAGGACAGAGCCTGGGCGTGGGGAAGGTCGCACGGGGAAGCTCCAGCAGGCACTGGTCTTGGTGGCAGCCTAGGGAGAATGGACGGGGCTGGCTAGTAACCAGAATGGGCAGAACCAAGGGCCGGAGTTGAGCACACCACCAGGCTTGGCAATAACCGGGCAGAGTGGGCGGGGCGGGAGGGAGGGGCGCCCGATCTGGGGGAGGGGAGGTTGGTTGGCCCCAGCACGGCTACCCACGGCCCTGTGTTGCTCCCCAGCTCCTCAAGCTGGGCACCTGCCTCTTGGAAAGTGGGCGCCAGTACGTTGCCACCGGCCGCGCCTTCATCCTCGGCATTTGTGATCTGGGCCGCCTGGGTCCCCCAGAGCCCATGATGGCGGTATGTGGAGGGCTCTGACCTGGGCGGGGTGAGGCCTGGGGTGTAAGGAGGTCCTCTGTAGAGGGGAGGGTTGACTTTGGGGTCTGCGGGGCCTGGTTCAGAGCAGGGTCAGGGTCAGGGTCAAACGCCAAAGACCCCCAGAGCAGGCTGCGTCCAGCAGGGGCGGACCCACCACCTCACAAATAAGACTGTCATCTCCTCCGCGCCCCCCCCCCCCCCATGCCTCTTCTCCCCTAGGAATGTCTGGAAAAATTCACCGCGAGCCTGAGCCACAAACTGGACAGCCAGGCAGTGAGTGTGGGCGGGCAGGACTGGAGGGGAAACGCGATGGTCTGGGGTGGGGGCCTTGACCCCCCAACCCCCACTTCTGCTTCCCCTTCAGGAGCTTCTAGATGCTACCCAGAACACCCTTCAGCAGCAAATTCAGACCCTGGTCAAGGAGTAAGTTGGGAGGGAAGGAGGGTCCCAAAGCAGCCCTCCAGCCCTGTTCCCCTTACCATGGGCTTCCCAGGACAACAGAGCCAGGGGTCAGCACTCTGTCCCATCGCCCACTACCTCTTCCCTGGATGTTTGCGCATTCAGGGTCAGGATCGGGGGGGCTGCCTTCTGTCCCCATCATCGGGGGACCCCCTTGAGTAGCAGATGGGCAGAGGCTGTCTGAGGGCAGTGGGAGGTTTAGCGGTGGAATTCTTGCCCTCTGCACAGGAGACCCAGGTTAGGTTTCATTCTTGGCCATTGCACCTCATGCTCTTTGGCTAAGACCAGGAAGAAAGGCCTGGCAATCTACTCCTGACAATCAGCTAACGAAAATAGGGTCGCTTGCAATGGTCCCACTTCACCGTCAGGACCCTTCCGTGAGCCAGCTTGGTAACACCTGACCATACACATAGGCTAGCTGAGAGGACTTGGATTTCTCTGCGGGGGGCGGGGGGTAGATGGGCTCATCTCGAAGTCTGCATTATCTACCCACCCCCTCTCCGTGCCTTCAGAGGTCTGCGTGCTTTCCGGGAGGCTCGCCGGGACTTCTGGCGGGGGTCTGAGAGCCTGGAGGCAGCTCTCACTCACAATGCCGAGGTTCCCAAGCGCCGGACCCAGGAGGCAGAAGAGGCCGGAGCAGCTCTGAGATCTGCTCGAGCTGGGTACCAGGGACGGGCATTGGATTACGCCCTGCAGGTGCCCGCCCTCAACCTGCCTTCCGGGGGGGGGAGGGGGGGGGCGGGGGGGTGGTGCTGGGGCCTCAGGGTCAGGTTGGAGGCTGGGGGCAGTCCTCCTGCAGAGTGGGAGGGGCGCTGTGTTCTCCAGACTGACCCGAGGTCTTTTGGGGCCCTCAGATCAATGTGATTGAGGACAAGAGGAAGTTTGACATCATGGAGTTTGTGAGTTGGCGGAGGCGGCCAGGGCAAGAGGGAGGAGCCCGTCAACGGAGATGGGAAGGGAAGAGGGGCTCCTTCCTCTGCTCTACCCAGCTCTCCACCCACCCACCCACCCACCCAGGTGCTGCGCTTAGTGGAGGCCCAGGCGGTCCATTTCCAGCAAGGCCATGAGGAGCTGAGCCAGCTGGGCCAGTATCGCAAGGAGCTAGGTGCCCAGGTAGCAGGAAATGGCGGGAGGCTGGTGGGTTTCTGAGCTCACCCTCCCTGGCATCGTTGGGAGGCCCACCAGGTTCTGAGATGTCTCTCCTATGCCCAGTTGCACCAGCTGGTCTTGAACTCAGCACGAGAGAAGAGGGACATGGAGCAGAGGCATGTACTGCTAAAACAGAAGGTGAGGGGGGAAGGCTGCCGCCTGAGGGCAGACAGGCCTGTGGTCCCGTTCTCAGCCTGGCCCAGTTGCCCTCTGACCCTCTTGTTCTTCAGGAGCTGGGCGGGGAGGAGCCTGAGCCAAGCCTAAAGGAGGGCCCAGGGGGCCTGGTCATGGAAGGACATCTCTTCAAACGGGCCAGCAATGCCTTTAAGACTTGGAGCCGGTGAGGAAAGGATGCCCAACCAGCCAGGTGCATCACATGCCGTGTCTGTGGGTCCGAGCACTTACTGTATGCCCAGCACAGACAGAGCCCCGCCTTCAGAGAGAGTCTGGTCCCCCGGCAAAGAGGGACAGTAGAGTAATTAGATGGATGAGACCTTATGGTCTAAGGTAAGAATGCCGTAGGAGGGAAGCAAGGCGAGAAAGAAGTCAAAACCTGGGAGGCTTTGTCACATTCACGCAGGAACTCTGGGCAGCGCTCATGAGCAGACTGACTTCTCGAGAGAGAAGCTGTCTGGGGGAAGAGTGTTCTAGGCAGAAGGAAGGGCTAGTGCCAAGGCCTGGGGGGGGGGCCTAGAATGTTGGGGGAACCAAGGGGAGCCGTGGGCCTGCATGGAGTGAGGAAGGGGCGTCGTAGGAGACAAAGTGGGAGTGCCTGAGGCTGGGTCACTGGGGGCCGGCAGGCCCTTCCTGGCACCTGAACTCCGCTCTGAGGACCCTGGGGACCCACTGCAGGGTGGGGATGTGCTCAGACTTGACTCTCCCCTCTAAGGCCACTGCCAGCACATCTGGAGATTTTGATGCAAATTAGAAAAGAGAGAGCCCCATCCCCAAGAGACGTGTGTTTTCAAACTTTTTTTTTTTTTTTGAGTATTGGGCTTATTTTTTTCAATGATTTTATTGGGGGTTCTCACAGCTCTTACAGCATTCATCACATCATTTGTATCAAGCATATTTGTACACGTTGCCACATTCATTTCCAAATATTTTCTACTTGAGTTCTTGGCATAAAGTCCCCTTTCCTCCTTTTTTTTTTTTTTGGGGGGGGGGGCATCACTGCTCTCAGGTGGTGGGAGTAGGAGGCCCAGCCTTTGCTCCGTGGAGCTGGAATCGAACCTCCATCCCAGTGGGCCACAGTCCTGCGCACAACTACTGTGCCACCAGGGCTCAGCCCCCTTCTTTTTTTTTATAAATCATTTTATTGGGGGCTCATACAACTCCCATCACGATCCATCCATACATCGATTGTCTGCAGGCCACATCTGCACGCCGGTTGCCATCATCACTCTCAAAGCATCCTCCCTCCACACAGGCCCCCAGTACCAGCTCCCCATTATTGTCCCTTCCCTCCCCCTGAGTATTGGGCTCATTTGATTAGGCAAAGCATTTCACGACATCGGTCTGTCCACTCTGGACCCTCTGAGATCTGAAGGACCTCCGCTTTCGCTCTCCGCCCTCCTCTGGGATGTCTCAGCCCCGCACATCTCTCAGCAGGATCCTTCTGGGAGAGGGGACAGCCTCCCACTGGGCCCTGCCCCGAGCCTGACCTGAATGCTCTCTCCATCTCTGCCTCTGTTTCCGCTCCTGCCAGACGCTGGTTCACCATTCAGAGCAACCAACTGGTGTATCAGAAGAAGTACAAGGTGGGTCGGTCCAGGGCCTCGGAAGCCCAGCTCCCCGGGAGACACAGCTCTCGGCTGCCCCCGGCTGCGCAGCTGGCTGCCCCTGACGCCCCCTCCCTCCCAGGACCCCGTGACGGTGGTGGTGGACGACCTGCGGCTCTGTACGGTGAAGCTCTGCCCCGACTCAGAGAGGCGCTTCTGCTTCGAGGTGGTGTCCCCCAGCAAGTGAGTGCAGGCCCAGGGCTGACCGTCCGGGGCGATCGAGCACAGGGGCAGCCCTGCAGTGGGTATCCTGGGTGTCCCTGCAGCCTCAGCTGTCACACTTGGTGGTGAGGCTCAGGATGATGAGGGACCGAGTCCAGACCCACATGAGTGGACTCTGATTCTCAGCTGTCCTACTGGGTAGAACGGCCCTTGTCAGTGTCCGGGACTATAGCTAACCCTCCACCCCCACCCCAGTGGGAGATTTTGTTGTTGTCGTTAATTTTCTTTTTTTTTTTTCCCTCAATGATTTTATCGGGGCCTCTTACATCTCTTATAACATTCAACACATCATTTGTGTCAAGCATATTTGCACACATGTTGCCACACTCATTTCCCAGTATTTTCTACTTGAGCCCTTGGTATAAGCTCCTCTTTCTGCCTCCCTTTTTTTTTTTTTAATGAATCATTTTATTGGGCGGTAGGGACTATAGTTTTTTGTGTGTGTGGCATCACTGCCCGGGTGGGTGTAGGAGGCCCAGCCTAGCTCCTGGAGAGCTGCTGGTGGATTTGAACCATCAACCCTGTGGGCTGCAGTTCCACACACAACCACTACGCCGCCGCCGGGGCTCAGCCCAGGACCATAGCGCTTTACAGGAGTAGAAGGGCCCCATTTTCTCCCAAGAAGCAGCTTTCCCAAGTTTCAAACTGCTGACCTCGCAGTGAGCAGCCCAGTGAGTGGCCCTGACACCACCTCAGCTCCTTGACAAACTCCGACTCATCGTGACCCGATAGGACAAGGCAGAACTGCCTCTGGGTTTCCAAGACGGTGACTGTGCAGGAGTAGAAGGCCCCCGCCTTCCTCCTGAGGAGCAGCTGAGGCTTTGAACTGCTGGCCTCGCTGCTAGTGGCCCCGACACCACCAGGGCTCCTTTATGAGTGATCGTTTGCCCATTGCCAATTGGCATGGACGTATCCCAGTGCCCCTGCCACCATCGCCTGCCAGCTGAACGCCCACCCGCCTGCCCGCTGCGCTGCCTCGCTCCCGGGCCTCAGGCGTGCCCCTCCCCTGTCTCCCTGCCCTTCCCATCATCCAGGTCCTGCTTCCTCCAGGCTGACTCAGAGCGCCTGCTGCAACTGTGGGTCAGCGCTGTGCAAAGCAGCATTGCCACCGCCTTCAGCCAAGCTCACCAGGACGACAGCCCGCGGACCCCAGGCCAGGTGCCTCCCCGGGAGTGCCAGGCCCGCACGGCCAGCCCAGGAGACGACTGGACCCCTCTCCTCATTCCCCTCCCTTCCTGTCTCCCGCAGGGCTCGGGACACCTGGCCGTGGGCTCTGCCGCTACTCTGGGCTGTGGCGGGCTGGCCAGGGCCAGGGAGCCCGGGGGCATTGGGCACGTGGCAGCCCAGGTACAGAGTGTGGATGGCAATGCCCAGTGCTGTGACTGTCGGGAGCCAGCCCCAGAGTGGGCCAGCATCAACCTTGGTGTCACCCTCTGCATCCAGTGTTCAGGCATCCACAGGTCACACCCTCCCCAAATGTCGACCCCCCCCCACCTCCACCCCTAACTGCATGCACACATGCCCACATAGAACCCATGACACAGGGCCTTTCTCTTCCTGCCCGTCCCGCCCCAGCCCAGCCCTCCTCCGCTTCTGTTCCATCACTCGTTTCAGGCATGAGGTGGACCTCGGAGGGCCCGATTTGATGGGTTGGTCTGGGCCAGGGTTGGGGGGCCCCTGGGAGGAGGTGAGGTGGCATAGCAGACAGAAGGCGGTGGGGGAGCAGGTCCACAGAACTGTCTGCGTCCACCCCGGTCAGTGTGCTGCAGGAGGGAGCGGCAAGACATGGCGAGAGCCACGTAGACCCAAGTGTCTCAAGAGAAGAGGGCTGAGCCCCGGTGGTGTAAGTGGTTGAGTGCAGGACTGCCGCCCGCGGGCTTGGCGGTTCAAATCCAGTGGCGGCTCTCAGGAGCAGCCAGAGGGCACTGATGCAAAAAAAAAAAAAAAAAAGAGAAGAGCGGTGGCTGGAGGAGGATGAAGTCCTAGAAATGCAAGGGGTGGGGCATGGGAACAGTGAGCAGGCAGGACTCTTCCAGAATCAGGTCCAGCCTACTCGCTGCAGCCGCCCTGCTGCTCCCTGGTCTGGCCCCCACTCTACCCGGCAGGCCCTTGCTCCCAAGTCTTTTCAGGAGCAGCTGGCGCCGCCTCCCCACCCCCAGCCCCACAGGGGGCCTGACTCCCACTCTGACCTTCCAGGAGCCTGGGTGTCCATTTCTCCAAAGTCCGGTCTCTGACTCTTGATTCATGGGAGCCAGAGCTAGTGAAGGTGACTTGGGACCCAGTGAAGATTGGGGGAGGGGGAGGGAGGGGCCGAGGTGAAGACCCTTGAGTGGGGCACAGGCGTTATTCACCCACCCACCCCTCCCCCGCCCCCATCTGTTTGCATCTGCCTGGCTCCTGCAGCTGATGTGTGAGCTGGGGAACGTGGTTATCAACCAGATCTACGAGGCGCGTGTAGAGGCCATGGCGGTGAAGAAGCCAGGGCCCAGCTGCTCCCGGTGAGGCTGAGGTGGGGGCGGGGGCGAAGGCCCTGGAGTGGCCCTTGAGGGCTTTGGGTGGAGGCGAGGAGCGCCTGGGATGGGAAGAGGAAGACTCTTCCCTCCTCTCTCCCAGGCAGGAGAAGGAGGCCTGGATTCATGCCAAATATGTGGAAAAGAAATTCCTGACCAAGCTTCCAGAAGTGCAGGGGCGAAGAGGCGGCCGGGGACCTCCCCGGGGGCATCCTCCTGTGCCCCCGAAACCGCCCATCCTGAGGTCCCAGCGAGGGGGCTTCAGTGGAAAGACAGGTATATGGGTTAGGTGGGTGTTACGGAGGGCCTGTGAGCGCGGGTGTCAGGCCTGGGGGGAGGGGGGGCTGGGAGGGGGAGGGGAGGGGTTGCACAGTATATGAGGCCTAAGTTGTTCCCTTGAGAATGTCAGGGACTAGAGAGCACCGCCCAGAGGTTACAAGGGAGGGAAGGGTTTCAGGGCGTGACGATGCCACGTGGCACTAAGAATGGAAGGGATGGGGCTGGGTAGGCAGGGAGGGAGGGCTCTATAAGGAGGTATCACCAGCCTGAGAAAAAGTGGGAATGGGGAAAAGCTTGGAAGTCACCAGGGCCTACGAAGAGGGTGTGAATCTAGCCAGAGCCGAGCCAGCTCAAGAGCTGAGTCCCAGTGTCAGCGGGCAGGCGTCCCAGCTGGCCGGGCGGTGGGACAGGGTGAGGTACATGAAGCTGCCAGCCCCCTACACCCCTCGCCTCGTGAACACTTATACATACAAATACACACCCCCATCCAACCCACCTCCCCCAGTGTCATGACGACCTCCGCACCAATTACACGCGATCTTGGTTTCCGCTCGCTCCCCTACTCACCTATCTAGGAGCCCAGGTGGCAGAGTGGCTGGGGGTTGGGCCGCTAGCTGCAAGATCTGCAGTTCGAGACCACCAGCCTTAGAAAGATGGGACTTTGGAGTTTTGGGGTTTTGTTTTTTTTTGGCATCACTGCTCTCCGGTGGGAGGAGGAGGCCCAGCCCCACTGCTGGAATTGAACCTCCGTCCCAGTGGGCCGCAGTCCCACGCACAACCACTACGCCACCAGGGCTCAGCCTGGATTTTGGATTTTTTTTTTTAAGCTCACCTCTTCAAACTCACTCTCATGGTGGTCTGATTCTAAAAAAATGACACACACACACACACACACACACACACTCTCTGCCATCACATAGAATCAGACGCACAGTGACTTTGTAGCACCAGGTAGCACTGTCTGTGGATTCTAAGACTGGCTCTTGACCAGAGTAGAAAGCCACTTCTCCCTCCCTCAGAGCCACGGGTGGTTTCAAACTACTGACCTGGTGGCCCGAGAAGCCCATGTGGAGCAGCCCTGCTCTTTAACACCCAGGGTCCCCCTGGGTTGGCGTGGAGTTGTGATCCCAGCACAGCCACGGGGAGCCATGGTGGGGGAGGTCTTTCCTCCAGCCTGCCAGGTTCCGATCTCCTGAACAGAACCCCATCCCCGCAGCGGAGCCCGCCTCTGATGACCTGGGCAGCCTGCACTCTGGGGCCCTCCTGTTTCGAGCCGCTGGCCATCCACCATCGCTGCCCACCATGGCTGATGCCCTAGCCCATGGAGCTGACGTCAACTGGGTGAACGGGGGTCAACAGAATGCCACGCCGCTGATCCAGGCCACAGCTGCTGTGAGAACCTCGTCACATGTCGCCCCCACCCCACCTTTCTCCTCTGGAGGCCCACCCCACCGAGGCGGGAGTGATAGACGGTATCAACTAGTTCCCAAGAGGGCCTGGGGCAGAGACAGATGGGAAACTAGCCCTTCCAGGAGGAAACTGGGAGCAATTACTAATCGGTTGGGCGTGTCCCTTATCTGTAACAGTGGCATGTCAAAGCTCCTAAACTTGTGCCGGGAATTTAATGTATGAATATATGGGGGGGGGGGGGAGGGAAATACATAGGGAGCTCCAGCGGAACCCTGGACACACACACACACACACACACACACACCCCTCGCTGGTGGTTCCCTATCCGCACCGCACCCCTCCCCCTTTAGATCGGCCTTTAAAGATGCCACTACACCCCTCCTTTCTTTCTCAACCCCTCGGACACAGAATTCTCTTCTGGCCTGTGAGTTTCTGCTCCAAAACGGGGCGAACGTGAACCAAGCGGACAGCGCCGGCAGGGGCCCGCTCCATCACGCAACCATTCTGGGCCACACGGGGTAGGGGCCGCGGGGCAGCGGGAAGGGGAGCCCCGGGCAGGCGTTCTAGGGGAAAGCAAGGCGACTGAACCGGGCCGCCCTCTCCAGGCTGGCCTGCTTGTTCCTGAAACGAGGCGCTGACCTAGGGGCTCGCGACGCCGAGGGCAGAGACCCTCTGACCATCGCCATGGAAACCGCCAACGCGGACATCGTCACCTTGTAAGGATGGCTGCAGGGGCGGAGCCATCGCTTAGCTGACCCCCGTCGGGGTGGGACTCACAGGGAGACCGGGAGTTGGTCTGGGGGGGCGGGCTCCTTCAGGACCAGAAGACGTGAGCTGGTGAATTGTGTAGGAGGACGGCGGGCGTGGCGGGTGGGAGGGAGGTGGGGGGCCCAGGTTCGAGGCTGTGAGCTCATCCTGCGTGCGGAGCACCTCGTGCCTCAGCACCTTTGAAGTACCAGCTCCTGGGGCACCACCCAGCTAAAGGAAGGGATGTGGCAGGCGGGAGGGCGCCAGGCGTTCTTTAACCCGCTTCTCTTCTTCGCAGGCTGCGATTGGCGAAGATGAGGGAGGCCGAAGCAGCCCAGGGCCAGGCAGGTACGGCACCCACCCCGGTCCGGCTCCCGCGTCTGCCTCGTTCAGGGTGCCCAGCGGCACATGGGATGCCCCGAGGCAGGGCTGTGTCCAGGACGCAGGCGCACCTTCCACTCTGGGCCTGCGGTCCCATTCGAGGCCTCCTGGGCCCCAGCCCTGCCTCCCCCCTTCCCCTCCAGGAGATGAGACGTATCTGGACATCTTCCGTGACTTTTCCCTCATGGCCTCAGATGACCCAGAGAAGCTGAGCCGGCGCAGTCACGATCTTCACACGCTCTGATGGCCCCCGGCCTTGGGGCCCGGCACCCTTGGGCCCCCCCACCCCTTTCCCCACTTCCACCTCCACCCGCACCATGGCCATTAAATCCTGTCACTTTGCCGGTGTCTTCCCAATTCCTTCTCTTGCACGTCATTGCATCGGGCGCTCTTACAGCGTTCGTTTATCACATCCATGTGTCAAGCACATTCGTACCTATGTCGCCTTCATCCTCTTCAAGACGTGCTCTTTCCATTTGCGCCCTTGGCATCAGTTCATTTCCGCCTTCCCTCGGCCTCGCCCCCCACCCCGGGCCAGAAATTCCTCCGTTGGGCGCCGGCAGCCCCCCAGGGCGGGAGGAGGAAAGGATTGGGGAGCCCGAGCCCCGCAGGAGGCCCGAGGGAGGGAAGTGCAAGCTGCGGCCCGGGCGGGCGGCCGGAGGGCGGGGCTCCGGGCTGGCCAGGCGACGTGGTCAGACTGGTCAGGCCAGAGGGGAGAGGGCCAC
>PVJH01048828.1:0-10603 GCA_004026705.1 Nesogale talazaci
ATGGAGGTTCGATTCCAAAGGCTGGGCCTCCTACTCCCACGACCTGAGGGCAGTGATGCCCCCCCCCAAAACAAACAAACAAACAAAAGAGTGTCGGCCAAGCGGGGCAGGCTGGGAATCCTGGTGGTATAGTGGTTTCCTTGTTGAGCCCCAAGGTCTGTGGTTTGAAGTCACCAGCCATCCCCGTGGGAGAAAGGTGAGGCTTCCTACTCCCATAAAGAGTTTCCGTCTCTGGGGAGGGGCAGCCCCGTATCGGGAAGAGACAAGTACCGCAGGGAGCCTCCGGGGAGAATAAACCCCAGGTGGACACTGTGAGTGTGTTTCCACCCAACGCTCGGTGGACCAAGCCATGGACTAAGCACTGCCTTACAGGCAGCACAGCGTCCCCCAAGGGTCATCCCAGAAGGACTCACTGTGGAAGCCTGACTGGACGAACTGGAGCCTCCCTCAAAATTACCTCTACCCTTAGACTTAGGACTGAAATACTTTGATGGCCACCCCAAGACTATGGGAATGGGGGTCGCTGGAGGTTGGGTGGGACCCCCGCCTTAGTGGTGTCCAATGAAAGGAGACTCCAAGCCGCCATATATTTTGTATCCCCATGCTCCCCTTGCCTTCATATGACTGGTTTTAATCTGATGGGCAAGAAAAAATACAGGAAAATGCCCCCTAGCATCAACCCCCATGTTCAGGTTAAATAGCCCTCAATCCATGAAGAGGTCAATCTGTACAAAGTCACAACTCATGGATTGCAAGGTGCAGTTGAACTACACTCACATAAACTCATATCAACAGCACTTTAAATTCTATGCCATAGGGCACTTCAATCATTGCAGTTGTCTTCTAATTGACCATAGTTTTCTCTCTGTTTGATGTTTTGCCTTTTGGTATAGTTCTTGGTGGTTCTTGTTGGCTTTTGTTTTTTTGTCATAATCTGACTGCCAGAGTAAACTCGTGGTTCATAACCCGTGGACAAGCACATGGGTTCTGGGCTTCCACTTAACTCGGTCCTCAACTTAGCAGCAGTTAGTTCTGATCACCTGGCCCTCCCTGCTTGATATTCGCCTTCATGAAGAGATCACTGAGGATAAGGAGCTGCAGGAAAATTTGGGAAAGAAAGCCGGTGGTGCCCGGCTATCAAGTGGAATCGTGTCTGGAGTCCTAAAGGCTTGAATTCAAACACGCAGCCATCTAAGTGAGGAGTCAGCCAAGTCGACATGCAAGAAGCGCCCCAGGCTGTGGGATCCAAAGATGGTCAAAATAAACATGATCAAGGGCAGTGTGGCCCAGAGGAATTACTGAAGCCCGACTGAAGGCCTAACATGAGAGTGGGACAAGAGGAAAGTAAAAGGAAAGGGAGGAAAGCGCTAAGAGGCAAATGACATTTATAGAAAAAAGTCTAACTGCAGGCATGTACATATGTAAATATATTTATTTATAAGGATAGAGAAATAGGTCTATGTCCATATAAGTTAAGTATGAAGGTAGCAGACAGTCATTGGGCCTCTACTCAAGTCCTCCCTCAACGCGAGAACACTTTGTTCTAATAACCTGGCAGTCTGTGATGCTCACCTTCCCTACATGATCACTGAAGACAAAGCGGGTACGGAAGCAAATGTGGTGAAGGGAGCTGATGGTGCCCGGCTATCAAAAGATATAGCGTCTGGGGTCTGAAAGGCTTGAAGATAAACAAACAGCCATCTAGCAGAGAAGCAACACAACCCACATGGAAGAAACATCCCAGTCTGTGTGATCATGAAGTGTCCATGGGATCAGGTATCAGGCTTTAAAGACCCAGAACAAAAAATTCATATCAGTATGAATGGAAGGGGGGAGCATGGAGTGGACACCCAAAGTCCACATATAGACAATTGGACACCCCCTTACAGAAGGACCACAAGGAAGAGAAGAGCCAGTCAGGGTGCAGTGTAGCACTGATGAAACATACAACTTCCCTCTGGTTCTTTAATGCTTTCCCCCAGCGCACCCCCCCCCCCGCACTATTATGACTCCAGTTCAACCTTGTAAATCCGACTAGATCAGAACATGTACACTGGTACTGGTAAGCGCTGGAGAACAGGAAATCCAGGACAGATTACCCGCCCCCCCGGCCCAAGGCCAATAATGAGAGAGAGTAGTGATACCAGGAGGGGAAGGGGAAGGTGGGGGAGAAAGGAGGAACTGATCACAATGATCTACATATGACCCCCTTCCTGGGGAATAGACAAAAGAAAAGTGGGTGAAGGGAGACATGGGTCAATGTAAGATATGAAATAATAACTGTGCCTAAATTAAAAAAAAAAGAAATAATAATAACTGGCTGAGCCCTGGTGGCGCAGTGGTTGTGTGCGGGACTGCAGCCCACAGGGTTGACAGTTCAAATCCAGCAGCAACTCTCCAGGAGCAAAGCTGGGCTTCCTACACCCACCAGGGCAGTGATGCCACACACACACACAAAGAAATAATAATAGCTATAAATGATCAAGGATTTGGGAGGGAGGGAGGGATAGAAGAGCTGATAACAAAGGCTCAAATAGAAACTTTTGAAAATGATGATGGCAACATCTGTGCAAATGTGCCTGATGCAATGGATGAATGGGGGGATTGTGATAAGAACAGTCCTGAACCTCTATTAAAATAGTTTTTAAGAACTCCTATATGTGCTTAAATTGTGAACACCCAATGTGTACAAGGCCAGGGAGGACAGTGGGCGTCCCCAAAGCCTCTGGCCGATCCCCTCTGGCCATGGAGCCGGACTGGAACCGCTGTGCTGTCAGTGCTACCAGAGAGATCAGCAAACAGCGGTTAGATCGAACGGTGGGTCCATTCACCTTCCTCTTGCCCCAACCTAAATTTTCTCTAGGCTCCCATATGTCTCACTTATTTCATGGCAGACGTTTTTCCTCTGGCTTTAAAAAATATAGACGGTGGTCTTTTCTTTCTTACTCTTTTTTTTTTTGGGGGGGGGGGGGGGAGGCTCTTAGTCTTTATACTATTATATTTTTTCTTGATGTTTTGTTTCGGCATTTGATCGTTTCCATTGGGCTTCCCCAGTTGGCGAAGCACAGGAGTGGAGGCACAGAGACAACCGCTGATGTGAGGATTTATCGGGGATGTGCGGAGGGGATTTGGGGGCAAATCATGAATGCGGGGGTGGAGAGGGGGCGTTGGAACCATGGAGGTGTGTGGTATGTGAATACGCTATCAAGGAAACTGAAAAGGAAGAGGAGGAGGAGGAGGAGGCGTTACAGTCTTAAAAAGAAAAGAAAGAGCTGCTGTCTTGGAAACTGCAGGCCCAGTTCCACCCTGTCCTGTAGGGTCCCTGTGAGTCGTCTTGAATCCACACAGGGAGTTTGGTTTGGGGGTTTTGTGCTGGGCAGGATGGCTCCCAACAGAACTCCTCGGAGCAGGGGTCCTGGGGGGGCTGAGCACTAGTTCTTTCAGAGCAGTGCGTCCCCCACCCCCACTGCTGCTGGCACCCGGGTTGGGACACACATAGGGGTAGGGAGCTGCCCATTCCTGCCCACCACTCTCCCTGGCCAGACCGGCATGCTCTGCAATGTGGGTTCTGGAGCCTCCAGGCTCATCCCCAGACTCCAGGCCTGCCTAGGGGGCCCCTGCCCTGGGACTCAGCCAGCCTGTGCAGCCCGGCATGTGTGATGCGCGGCCTCGGAGAGAACAGTGGGCTGTGCCGTCTTCCCGGGCCGCCTGAGCAGCTCTTCTGCAAGGGGTGCTCTGGTGCATCTGTGCAGCTGTGTGTGCCCAGCCCACACCTTCTCGGGGGGCCTGGACACCACCCCCCTCTGGCCCCGCGGGCAGCTCCAGGACAGGGACAGGCAGTCCCAGTCCGTGCAGAGCCAGAGCCTGCCTTCCTGGCCAGGGCACTTCAGCCAGGCGTGTGGGGAGGCCCTGGAGCTGCTGGGCTGGGCCCGTGCCGAGGGACGGACGCTGTGCCCAGGAGGAGGCTCTTGGCCGCCCCGCGTCCCCCTCAGTGTTGGGTTTGAACTCAGGGTTGCCGTCACTGAGCCAGTCCTTTGGGTGAAGGGACTTCCTTTCTCTCAGACCCTCTGCTTGACCGGGCCTGATGTCCTTCTACAGGGACTGGCCTCTCCGGGCAGCGTGTCCGAAGTGCACGAGACTCGCTCTCTCCACCCTGGCTTTGAAGGAGCATGCTGACTGTGCTTAGGGACAGGTCCAGGAACAGGAAGGCGGCAGGGGGCCCCTGCACCAGCCACTCTGGGCCTGCGGCTTCTCAGCGTCTCAGCTCTCACCGGGGCTGGCAACTGCAGCCCCCAGAGTCCTGCCCAGCTCAGTCCCCAGGTGCCTCTCCAAGCCCCACCGGCTCCCCAGACCCCAGAGTGTGTTCCAGACCTTGCCAGGTTTTGTAAAATCCTCTTGCAATGGGAAGTCACCACAGAAACCTAGCCTGCTCCCAGGACACATGCCCTTGACCGTGGCCCCCTGCTGAGCTGCCAGCCCGCTGGGGCTCAGAGCTGGGCAGAGGACTGTCAGGGACAGTGGCCAAGGACGCAGGCTGAAGTGGGGAGGGGTGGCTGCCACTGTCCTTGTCCGGCAGAAGCCACTGGTGTGGGAGGCCCCAGGAGCCGGGGGAGAAAACATTTTTATTCAAATGTGGAACGCAGCGTGGGGTGGGCGTGCAACCTGGTACCCCCACCAGGCTCACTGAGCTCTGCCCCCTGCCCACCCCGTCCGTGTTTGGGTCCTGCGGAGGGACGCAAGGTCTTTCTCAGTGGGCTAGCTGCTCTCTGGGCTCCGGCTGCTTCTAGTCAGGGGTCCCTGGACCTCCTTCCAGAACGTGTGGCCTCTGGCCGGGATCCTTGGCTGAGACCCGCAGGTGCTTGAAGGCGGTGGGCAGCGAGCAGCCCAGGAACGGGGGCGCGGTCACATCGTGGATCATGAGCACGTACTCCCCTGTGAAAGGTTGGGCGGTGGGAGAGGCTTATGCTGGGGCTACCAGCGGGGGCCAGGAGTCTGGGGCTCCCCACAGAGGCAGCAGCCCTGCTGAAGACTGCCAGGAGACGCCCGGAGGCACCCCCTGCCCAGACCCCTTGCCCCTGCATGGAGCCCCACCGAGCAACTGGGTTTAAAAGTTATCCATTGGCTACCCCCCTCCCTCCCACTCCCATGAGTCCCCTCGGGCCCCCTCCCACCTGCCGGCAGAGCCTCTACCCCTGACCCCAGCCTTGGCCCTAATCTTGCCCAAGGCATCCCATGACTCCTCAGCACCAGGTGACGCTGTGACGTAGCCTGGGTCCTGGCTTCCTGAGGGCCTGCTGGGGGGCTAGGTGGATTGTCTGGGCCCTGATGGAGTGGAGGGAGCCTGGGTAGCACCGTGCGGTTCCTGAGCTTCCATCACCAGGTCAGCAGTTCAAAGCCACCAGCCGCTCACCAGGCCCTCCTGCAAGACGTCTCAGAAGCCCTCTCCTAGACCGGTGAGTGGGCCTGACAGCCCCTCCACGGCAGTGGGTGCGTTGTTTCCTTCGGTTTTGTTTAAGAGTGGAGTTTGGGGGGAGCAGAGTGGAGCCAGGAATGAGGAAGGGGGTGCTTCGGCAGGACGGGGGCCGCCTCCCCTAAGCAGGCAGAACCCCGCCACCTCCGGCGGCCTGGAGTTGAGAGGAGGGCTCTCTCACATGTTCACAGAGCCAACAGGCCTGTCCGAGGCAGGGTCTGGCTCCAGCTGTCTGCAGCCTTCGCTGTGGCCCTGGGGCTCTCACAGGGGCAGGGCCGCGCTGACTGCCCGGGCCAGGCTGGGGTCTCAGGGCTGGCCGGGCCCTGGGAAGGTGTCGTACATACTGGCCCCTCTCCCCCCTCTCCCCCACCCCTCTAGAGGCTTCTCAGGATGGAAGGAAAAGCACTTTTCCTTTTGGCCGGCCCTTTGCTGTCTGCAGAGCTTCAAAGTTGGAGAAGCCATAAAAAACAAAATAAGGAATAACAAAAGTGAGGTTGCCGTGGAAACCGCCCTCTCCCCTCCCCTCCCCTGGGCCTGAGGGCTGGCACCAAGAATGTGGAAAAAGCTCACCGGCCAGGCTCACACCAGGAACGTGGCTGCCTCAGGACCAGGGCGTGGGATGGGGCCGGGGAGTGAGGGGGGGAGGGGGAGGTTGATGGGGGGTGGCTGGGGTTGCCATGGCGTGAGCAGGGGCCAGTCCAGACCCCGGCACGGTCACCATGTGGCCGTCTGCAGTGAGGCCGTGCGGGAGGGGGGCCTGCCATTCCCGGGCTGGGGATGGGGCGGGGGCCGGGGGCAGAGGAACTGAGGCTGGGAGGCACGGCCAGGAGAGCAGTGTGGGACAACAGCGCTGCGTTTCCAAGCGCGGCCGGTTTCTGGGCGTTTCTGGGAGCGCGGCACAGGCCGCCTGCAGCCAAGGGTCCGGCTGGGGAGGCTGTGCGCTCGGGGCGGACACCAGCCACGGGGGCCTGCGTGCGGCCCTCAGATGACCTGGTCAGGTGGGGACCAGGGCTGGGGACTGCTGGGCCGGCCTTGGAAGCTCCCACCCCCGGCCTCATGTCCACTGGCCCCTGGACTGGGGTCCTGCCTTCCTGAGCCAGCACCCTGGGCCTGGGCCTCGCCCCATGTGGCCCCGTGCTCTGTGCGCTGGGCTCAGCCCGAGCAGTCGCTGCATAAAGGATCCTTGTCCTGCTGTCCCCTTCAGGTGGACATGGGTGGGGGTAATGAGGGGCTAACTGGCAGGGTCTGGAGGCGGGCAGTGGCCCTGGAGAGGTGGCGTGTGGTTGCTTGCCCTGGGGCCACACGAAGGGGGACAGCCAGCGTGGCGCTCACCAGGAAGGGCGGGCGGGAAGGGGCAGTGGGGGAAGGGGGAAGGGGTGGCCGCTGCCCTGACCGACTGTGCCTTGGGAGACGTAGGAGGGTCCCCTGCATGGACATGGCAGTCACTTCGTGTGTGTGTGTGTGTGTGTGGCCTGCTGTCCTCCGCTGTCTCCCTCTGTGGCCCCTCCTCCCTCCAGCCCCTGTACCTCGAGGGTGGGGGATACCGTCCAAGGCTGTCTCCACCTGCCTTGTCTCCCCCAAATCCCAGCTCGGGCCAAGGCACCGGCTCCTCTCCACACTCTGTGCTGCTCCAGGAGCTGCTCCCTGCCCGTGCCGGCCACTCGGGCTGCTGCTGCACAGGCAGCCAGGACCTGCTGTGCCCTCTTCCTGGACACACAGATCTGCTCACCGCCTAGTCCTGCCCCCCCCTCCCCCATGCACACACGTCCCGCGGGGACTCACAGGAGCCGCTGTAAGGCTCCATCCCAAGCTGGCCGCACCAGGCCCCGCACCGGGGCAGCGAGATCCAGTGACAGCTGCTGCTCATGCAGCCATGCCCCTCACCACCCAAACACACGCGCGAGGGCTGACGGACTCTTCCATGGTGCCCCGAGCCCTGCCAGCCTCCTCTGAGGTCGCCCAGGACCAGACAGAGGGTCAGAGGGGCCCCTGCTGTCACATGTGGTTGCTGCTTTTGTGTCCCCTGAGGAGCCCTGTCTAGGGAGTCCGGTCCAGGGAGGCAGAGGGAAGGTAGGGGTTCTCGGGGCGGTGGCCTCCATGGGCTCTGTGGAGAGATGGGCAGAGTGGCCAAGCCCCCAGCAGTCAGAGTCCTGGAAGGCCATGTTTACTCTCATCTTCAGGTCTGAGAGGAGCAGGGGGCCCATCTGGTTGTGGTGAGGCCTCCCTTGGACCCTGCTGCCAGAGTTGGCGGAGCCTTGGGCCCCGTGAACCCACTGTGTCCCAGTACTCGGATTGCAGAGGACATTTGGAGGTAGGCCCCGCTCAGGGCTGCACCTGGCCTCCCTTCCCAAGGGCTGACTCTGGGCTCCCTTCCCAAGGGCTTACCCACCTGGGTAAGGCACTGTTGCCGCCGGCTTCTCTGTGGCCAGGTCCTTCCCTCTGGCTGTCCTGTCAGACCTGTGGGCAGAAGAGGGCCGAGGTCCTTGCAGTGTCTCCTGGGGCCCAGAAGCACCCCCAAGCCCGCCGCCTGAGACCCAGGTGCCCTGAGGACAGTGAGTTCTGCCCCGTCCCCACCCCACCCGGCACTGCTGTCCCTTGCTCTCAGGAGTGGGCAATCTCAGCCTCACCCTGTGGGCAGCTGTGGGCTCATGCCCCGTGAGCAGCACAGCCCACTGCCTGCGGCTGGGATGCCCACCTCTGGGAGGACAGAGACAAGGCCAGCTGTCACGTCCTGTCACCTGTCCTGGCTGCCCCTCCCAGACAGAGCAGACTCAGATGGGGGCAGGGGTCAGATAAGGGCAGCAGGGAGGTGCCCACCATGCAGACCCTCTTCTGAGGAAAGGCCCTGCCATCAGCTGTGAGCAGCTCTGCGGGTTTGGAAGCTGGTTGTGGAGGCAAGGGGTGGGGGAGAGGGGAGACCTGACAATGACAACCTTTCCCTTCTGAGGGACCCGAGGCCAGTCCCACAGAGGGCAGGCAGGGTCGGCACAGGGTTGCCCTGTCTGGCTGCCTTGCCCTCTGGCCACAGCTGCCCCGGGAGACACCCTACCCAGGATCCAGACCTCAGCCCCAAGGCCCTGCTGGCACCGTGACTGGCTGGGTCTTTCTGGGGGGAGCCCTTTGGTTTTGTCACACAGGGCGCCGTGGTCAGCCTGCGCATGTGCCCGGGGTCACAGGTCACTGACTTGGGCCCCCGGGCCATCCAGCTCTTAGGGCACCAGGAGCTGGCATCGTATGGCCGCCTGCCGGGAGTCGGTGTCCTGCTGCCCTCCAGATGGCGCGAGGGCTCCCGGTGTGGCCCCCTGAATGTGCTCTGAGCTCTCCCATCCTCTCAGACCCACAGCTGAGAAGCTGGCGTGAGGGGTCCCCAAGGGAGGCCAGCAGTGGACATGAGGACCACAGCCCGCGGGCATGGGTAGGGTGGACGTGATGACGCAGTCAGCGCCCCCACTCTTCGCTAAACCTAAACCCCGCCTCTCCGGTGTGGGTGATTAAAAAATTAAAGACACCGGATTTTGGAATTGCTTCATTTGGAGAGGGGAGGGGTGGGCCTGGGCCCAGTCCCAGGAGTCGTGTTAAGGGTTCTGGGGGAAGTGGAGGGGGTGGGGTGGGGAGGGCAGGAAGATAAGTAATTGAGCAGCAGGACTAACTGGAGTCTGTCGGGCTGCCAGCTTGGAGAGAAATACCCGGGTTACGAGAATCCTAGGAGTTTTTACGGAACCCCCAGGGCTCAGAGCAAACAGAAACAGAGCCGGGACAGCGCGCCCAGTGCTGGCGTGCGGAGACGGTGGGGGTGGGTTGGCCGGGACCATGACGGGGTGCAGGCGTGCTGGGTTGGGGGGCTGCTCCAGGTGGGGAGAGGGCTGGCGAAGGAGCTCTTTCCCAACCAGTCTCTTCCGCAGGGACCCTGACTCCTGTCGAGGGCACGCCCCTAGATGTGTGTGGTGGGGCTTCGCAGCGAGGTCGTGAGGGGCGCCGGCAAAGGCTCTCTCTGATGGACAGGCCTGTGCTGGACTGGCCAGGACCCGGGGCTATGAAGGAGCCGTGGGAAGGAAGGCCAACGGGGGGCGGGGCTGCTGGGACAGGTCTGCGTGAGCCTGGCGGTGTGAGGTAGGGATTCAGTTGACTGTGTGCAGAGCCCTGGGCACCATGCCCGGGAGCTGGGCCAGAGCAGAGCCGGCTGTGCCTCCACTGCCGAAGAGGATGCCGGGGAGGCCGGGACCCACAGCTGGGCAGGGAGGGGAGGACCTGGCACAGCGGGCGGAGCAGGCCTGTGGCTCTCGGGGAGCAGGGGAGAGCCCGGGGGAGGGGACACTGTGTATGGGCCAGTGTCCCAGGGTGATCCCAGGGCTCCCGGGGACTGCCCAGAGCTGTGCTGAGGGGCCCTGCCAACAGCCACCCTCTTAATGTTCGTGTCTCCCCCTTCCTGATTCTCGGGTACCTGACTTGCTCCTGAGTCTATGCCTCCTCATGCCCTCCTGTCTTTTTTTGAGGACTCCAGTTGCACGTGGGCTTGCCCGTATGGACGCTGCTCCATAGGGACCCTCCCTGTCTCCTCCTGAAGTCTGTGCTTCTGCAAAGTCGGATCTGCCAGGAGTCCCGCTCAGCGCCCATCCATCTCAGCGGGTGGCGGGCTTCAGCGTCTGAGGCCCGTCTTCCTGGTGTCTGCTCAGCGCGCTAATCCTTCCCCGGGCTCCTGGAGCGTCCTTGTCTGCCGACGCCCTCCTCTGCCCTCTCTGGGTCGGTTTGGATGGATTTTCTCCCGGGGAAGGGGCAGGTGGCTTCTGTGCTCCTTGGCCTGCCTGGTAAATTTCAGAGCAGAGTCTTCTGTTCTTTCCCGGCGCTGTTGAGGCCAGACCTGGGGAGTGCTGTGCCCCAGGCAAATCCTGAGCGTGGTGTGGGGCATGGGCTCACGGGACGCTGGCTGCTATGGGGTCTTTCTACCTGCCCGGCTTTGAGAGGGGGGTCCCGTCCTGAGCTCATCCTCTGCTCAGTCCTCCCCTCAGCCCTGATAGCGCGGTGGTGATGAGTCCAGCTGTGATCCAGCGGTTGGTGGTCCAAAACCACCAGTGGCTCCTGGGGAGGAAGGTGGGGTGTTTTGCTCCCGCTAAGGGGGACAGTCGGAGAAACCCA
>PVJH01048829.1:0-10601 GCA_004026705.1 Nesogale talazaci
AAACAAAAGTGTTTAGGTGGATCGTCATTTTTATAAAACATGGGAAGGCTTGAAATATGAGCCAAGAGAGGGTGCATCATCAGCCTTGATGAATCTCTGACTGGTGACAAAAGACTTTTCAGTCATCATTATTGAGTTTTCACATGGTTCAGCATTGTTAGTCTGGGTAGACTAGAGAAACAATTTCATAAACACCCATTTGTGTAAGAGAGTTTTATATAAAGGGTAATTGTACAATAAGAAAGTGTCCCAACCCAGTCCAGTTCAAGTTCATAAGTCCAACCTTTGCCCATGTGTCTGATACCGATCTTTAAAGTTCTCTTCAGACTTACAAAACACATGCATCGATATTAACTGCAGGATGATCACAGGCCAGCGGGTAGAAAGTCTTTGGATCCAGTGACAGTGTAAGCCTCTCAGTACTTGCAGGGGTCTCCACATGTGGCTTCTTCAGTTCCGAGGGTACGAAGTCTACCAATGTAGTGCCATGTGTCTTGTCAGTAGAGAATCTCCAAAGGAGTCAGCAGATAAAGAGAGTGTGTGTCTTTCGCCTCTACGGAAGAAATACCAGAATCCTCCGGGGAAGGCCATGCCTACAGAGGCCTCATTGACTGTGATCCAATTAACAGATGGTATTCATCATCATACATAATTGTCAATCTTACACATGTGCCCCAGTTAAAAAATAATGGTGGCAATCCATAAAGTACTACACTCTGCTATTAATGGAGCTCCCTTGTTCTTTTTCATTCCAGGTGTCTGAATGACAACAATTGGGACTATGCCAAAGCTAAACAGATCTTCTGTGCACTCCAGGTGAGGGTTGACAACTGAGTGGATAAAGGTGCATGTTGCGGGGCTGCAGGAAGGGCCTAAGGGGGAAGTCATGTGACTCTGAGATGGACGCAGGGCCTCTGGCTCTTCCTCCTAACTGCTTCCCTTCTCTCCCTCCAGATGGAGGCCAAGATCCCACAAGAGGCCTTCCAACAAAACTCCTAAAAGGATTCCGTGTGCTCTTTCTGTGTTTTCATCCACAGCATTTTTGTTTCCCTCTCCCTTCTGAGGCCACAGCTATAAATGGGACATAGTATAGGTTGATCAAGAAGACAACGCTAACCTTCCTTGAACCACCACAGGACCAGTCATTCTGTGTATTTCCCCACTCGTGATCCTTGGTTGTTTGCATAATAAAGAGTGAAGCTGCAGTTCGTATGCTGCATAGTGCGGATTGCTTTTTTCTTGCTCCAGCCATGGGTCGCAATGTCAGGCCGGAAGATTTGACCTCCCTATAGATCCTTGCAGTCTCCTCAGGCTTGCCTCGTTAGGTGCTGTGTCCATGACAGAACACTCACCGTTTCTGAGGATCGGCTTTTGGAGAGAGTGCAACCCAATTAGAAGTTGTACTTCGAGCTGTTATGTTACCTGACACAGCAGGGGCTCTGTAAAGAATATGCACTGGGAAAAGAGGGCAGTGGAAGGGAGAAATGTGGGGACTCACAGTTTTCACTCTATTTTTATATTTTAAATTGAAACTAATTTTTATTTTCATAGCAGGCTTCATTTTGCATATATGTAATACATGTATCATGCAATTTATGTTTATATATATTTAACACAAAAGTTCAGTTATTAATATCTTATCTATTTGTAACTTAAGCAATTTAGTATAAAGTTTATATTCAGCCAATAAGATGAACATTGATTCTATTAAAAACAAATATGGCATGAATTAAATTCTTTTATGCTTTCTCAAGTTTATATTTTTTAATGTTTGCCAATAGTTTTATCCCAATAGTGTTACATAGTTTAGAATCATGTTCTCCCACAATTAAGCCATATTAAAAAAGAGTTACATATACATCTGATCAGTTCCAGTGCAACTTCCCTCCTTCAGTATTCACCTTTTTCTTCCCAATTCCCCTCAATTAGCCCCACCATGCTGGTATCCCTGACAAGCCATTACATCAGTTATTGCCTCTATACTTCCAGCCCTTCTGTGTACCGTATACTGGGAAACATAGCAAAGACCAAAAAAGGAACAGAAGAAGAAGAAGAAGTAGAAGAAGAAGAAGAAGAAGAAAAGACCACCAGCAATATTTTATTTATTTATTTTCACCAGTAATATTTTTAAAAGGCAGAGAAAAAATATCTGTGGAGGGAAAAAATAGAGACATGTTTAGACCCGGAACAAATTTAGAATGGCTTGAGAGGGAGACCTCCTTATCGAGTACCCTATTAAACTGTAGTTCCACCCACCATAGACAAGTTTACAATAATCTCTGCCTGATGTTATGGCTATTTATGTCTCTCAATTGTGGTCAGAGGGGATCTGCCAGAAGCTTAATTGGCATAGCTAGATTTGAAGATACCGTTGTCCTCCATAGCTTTCAAAAAATTGAGTGCGCCTAATTTGACCTCTAATACCGTTCCCTCCATCGTATTTGGATTTTCTTGTTTGCCATCTTTGGGTCACATAGGCTGGTGTGCATCTTCCATGTGGACTTCGTAGGCATCTTACATAGATTGTCTGCTTGTTTCAACACACGCCTCTAAGAGCCCAGACACTACTCTGATTGATAGCAGGCACCATCTGCTTTCTTCCCCATATTTTGCTGCAGCACTCATGTAGCACACTTTTATTTTATTTAATTTTTTTGACATCACTGCTCTGTGGTGGTCGTGGGAGTTTCCCAGCGCTGCTCCTGAAAGCCGCTGCTGGATTTGAACTGCCAAGCCCACAGGCCGTACTCCTACACTTAACTACTTAAGCCAAACGCCAACAGGGCTCAGCCCATGTAGCACTTTTGAGTCTTTTCATTATTTTTTTCAAAGACCATCTCAAGAATGCTCCTAGAATTTGCACACATGTGAGTGGGAAATTGGCCTTTCTACTACTGACCATGCTGCCACAAGTCTTCTCCATTGTATGTTTCCGAAGGTGTCCTCTTGCAGGCATCTCCCCTTAGCACCTGCCAAGTCAGAGAGAGTCTACGTGTCTGACCAGTGGACTGAGAAATGTGATATCAGGTGCTCTATTTTTCTTCCTTTATGGGAGCCCAGTCATCTATTTCCACTGATAAACAATACTATGATAAGATCCCACATAAATTCTGTGGGTCCTTTTCAATGACAAAGAGCTGTCCACAATTTCAGGCAAATTCTGAACAGAACTCTTGCACAATGTATCTTCCCTACTTCTGCGATGTTTGCACTTAAGGTCCAAACCAGTCACACGTTCTTAAATAGAAATAATAGTAGACCCTAAATTTCAAATCCCGATTCTCTAAGTGAGGTACCATGGCATAGCTGAAGTACCGCTGGCTTGCAAACTGCATCTGATTTTTAATTTTGCGTAAATTAATTCCTGGCCCATGGATCTTCAATTCTTTGTGTATGAGAATAATGGGGTCCAAATGGGCACTGTGCAATTCAAAAAAATATATGAGCTGAATGAAGTTTTGTCATATTCCATCAAGAACAATTCCAATTTTGCTCTTCCATGTAGTGCTGCAGTAACCAAAGACAAAGAAGCCTCTCTAAGCTTTGCTCTCCTACCTAGAGAGCAAAAAACCACATCTCAGTTTCATTGGAACTAACAGAGTCTGGCTTAATTCTGGTGCTCTGAAGTTCTTGAGTTCTCCTGTGGTGCGATCCATGGAACCCATTGCCTGATCTGTCTTCCTCTCTATAATGCTTGACTCCTTTTCCTAGTCAACACAGACAGCATGGCCTCCCAGCCAACCACTCTTCTGTAAATTTCCTTGGTTCCACACTCCAGGACAAATGATAACTTTAGCGTCTTCTTCCTTGTACACATCTGTGTATAGCTTGTCCTCGGCTTCAAGTTCTCAAAAGTGTAATTGCTGAAACAGAGTGTGTATCTGTCTTCCAAAATTATTGCTAGAATTGTGGAGCAATGAGTATTCTCATACATTGTTCCTGGGCATCTGTATTTCTGTATCAGTTTCTTAGCATCATTAAAAAAAACCAATATTGATATATTCACATATCGCAGGCTGATGGGGCTATTTTAGAAATCATCAAATGTGTGACTAATGACAACAATAAATAAATGAATAAGACCCAAGGGGGCATACAACATTGTACAAAATTCACCTCTATTTAGTTACAAAATATTTTCATCACTTGAAATAAAACCCATACCTTTTCCTCCTTTTCCTAGGCCCAGATAATTGCCATAATTATAATTATGATAGCTAGGATTTGTGTCACATCGGCCTCACCAGCATTCTTCATGGTTTGGTGCTATGCCCTACATCAAAGTGTACAGGTCTATTCTGATGAATGTTGCTCGTGAGTGTGGATTATTTGATATCTATAACACAGACAATGCAGAGAATTGGTTCTCTCGCCTTCCTAGGGGTCTAGATCCAAAGACTAGTCTCTTGCAGTGTGTGCCAGCAAACTGCAATATTGTCTGTTGATCCGGGGGGCTATCCATAGCCTGCCATAACTTCTGATCCACCCATCTCTCTATGCCTCCACTATCCTCTGACTTTCTGACTACTCGGCTTCCTGATGTTCTACTACAATGTTATTAGAAAAACCCTGGAGAACTATTTCACAACCAAACTGAATCGTTCTATAATAGAATGAGCCATTTTATTTGATGCAAACCTATGTCTCTATGTACATATATGAACACTACTAGGTTTTTTCAATTATTTTATTGGGGGCTCTTATAGCTCTTATAACACACAATACATCATTTGTATCAAGAATATTTGTACACATATAGCCATATTCATTCATATTTTCTGCTTGAGCCCTTGGTATAAGTTCCTCTTCCCCTACTCCTTTTTTAAAATGAATCATTTTATTTGGGGATTCATAAAACTCCTATCACGATCCATACATACATCAATTGCATGCAGGCCACATTTGCACATTTATTGCCATCATCACTCTCAAAATATCTTCCTTCCACTTAGGCCCCCAGTATCAGCTCCATATATTTCCCTTCCTCCTCCCCTTCCCCATGAACCCTTAGCAAATTACAAATTGTTATTATTTTTCATACTGTACACTGTCCAATGTGTCCCTTTACTCATTTCCCTTTTTTCTGTACCCCAGAGAGGAGGCTACATGTAGATCCCTGAAATTTGTTTCCCCATTGTATTCCACCATCCCTCCACCCTTCTGGTAACACCACTCCTGAGGGATCTTCTATCCTAAATTCCCCATGTTTCCAACTTCACTGTATATGCCCTGGTCTAGTTAGATTTGTGTGGTAGAACTGGATCATGATAGTGGGTGGGAGGAAGTATTTGAGAACTAGAGGAAAGTTGCATATTTCATTGTTACTACACTGTAACTTAACTTGCTCATCTCCTCCCTGCAACTTCTCTGTAAGAGGATGCCGCTCCACTTATTGATGGGCATTTTTTCACCAATCTGTACTCCCCCTCATTAATAATGATTTAATTTTTAGCTCTTTGATGCCTGTCCCCAGATCCTTTCAACAGTTCGTGGTCACACAGATGGTGTGCATCTTCCATGTGGACTTTGTTGCTTCTGAGCTGAATGGCCGCTTGTTTACTCAAGTCTTTAAGACCCCAGATGCTGTATCTTTTGATAGCTGGGCACCATCCACTTTCTTCACCACCTTATCTTACGTACACATTTGTAGTCTGAGACAAATATCAGGAAAGTGAGCATGCAATGGTATGCTTTCTAATTCTTGAAGCCTGATATATAATCCCTTTGACACCTTGTGATCCCACAAGCTGGTGTGCTTCTTCCACGTGGACTTTGTTGCTTCTGAGCTAGATGGCTGCTTGTTTACTTTCAAACCTTTAAGACCTCAGGCACTACATCTTTTGATAGCCAGGCACCATCAGCTTTCTTCAACAGCTTTTCTTTTTTGTTTTTCTTTAAGTCATTTTATTGTGGGTTCATACATCGTTTTTCAAAATACATAAATAAACATACTGTGGGGCTGAGCCCCGGTGGCGTAGTGGTTGTGCACGGGACTGCGGTCCACTGGGACGGAGGTTCAATCCCAGCAGTGGGGCTGGGCCTCCTACTCTCACCACCGGAGAGCAGTGATGCCCCACCCCAAAAAATAATAATAAAAACATACTGTGCCAAGAACTTTCACATGTCTGTGGCTGTTATCGTTCTCCAATCATCTGCCTTTTGCCTTGGGCCCCTGGTATTGACTTTTCCATCCCTTCCCCTCTTCCCCTGCTCTTCCCTCCCCACCAACCTTCAATGCTTTATACATTGTTATTGTTCTGTCATATTTTACACTGCCCGACCTCTCCCCGAATCCACTTTTTTGATGCCTGTCCTTCAAATAGGGGCTTATGTGTATATCCTTGTAGTTGGTTCCGTCTCTCTACCCCACCTTCTCTCCACCCTTCCAGCAGCTCCAATCTAACCACTGACCCAAAGGAGCTCATCCATCTTGGTTTCCCCATATCTCCAACTCCCCTCTCTACTAGTGTACCTTCTCCAGTCCATCTGGATTTGTAAGGTAGAGTTGGAACCATGATGGTTGAGGGGAGGAAGGCTTCAGGAACTAGAGGAAATTTGTATGCATCATCGCTGCCCTGTTGCACCTTGACTGGTCTGTCTCCTCCCCTTGGATCCCCTGTAAAGGGGTGACTAATTACCCACCAGTGGGCCTTAGGTCCCCACCCTGCTCTCCCCTCATTTGTAATGATGTGATTCTTGTTCTTTGATGCTTGATACCTACTCCCTATGGCCCCCTTGATCACACATGCTGGTGTGCTTCTTCCATGTGGGCTTTGCTGTTTCTGCGCTGAAGGTGGCTCATTTATCTTCAAGACTTTGAGACTCCAGACATACAATCATTTGGTAACTGAGCACTATTGTTCCTTCTACTCTGTTTGCCTCTGTATCTATTTCTCTTCAGCGATATCAGGAGTCAATTGGTCCATTGATTTGGATTTTTCTTCTTTGACCCCTGATATCTGATTGTTTCAGCACCTCATGATTGCACAGGCAAGTGAGCTTTTTTTATGTTGGGTTTTGTTGTTCCTGAGCTAGATGGTTGCTCGTTTATGCTCAAGCCTTTAAGACCCCAGGTGCTATATCTTTTGATAATTGGGCACCGTCAGCTTTCTTCACCACTCTTGCTCATGCTCCCCCATGCCCTCAGTGAGTCCCTTGGGGAAGCGTGCACACAGTGATATGTGTTTGATATCTATTGCCTAGACCTTTCATTACCTTGTGGCCACCCTGGCTGTTGTGCTTCTTCTGTGTGGGTGTGGTCTCTTCTCAGGTAAATGGTCCATTGTTTATCTTCAGGCTTTTAAGACCCCAGCTATCCTTTGATAGCTGGGTCCCATCACATTTGTTTATGCACCCATTTTACTTCTGTGATTGTGTTGGGCCAGTGACCTTTGTTCACTACCTTTTCTTATGCACACTTTTTTTTCAGTGATCATGTTGGGAATGTGAGCATCTTGGAAGGTCAATTTAATAGAACAAAATGTTCTTGCACTGAAGAAGTACTTGAGTGGAGCTTCAATGCCCATCTGCTGTCCTACTGCTAACCCTATAATTATGCATGTTGATCTATTTCCCCATTGTCACTTATAAATATATGTACCTGTATTTGAACCTCTATAAATGTCCATTTTCCTCCAGTTCCTTCCTGTATTTCCAATTATTTACCTCTTGTCTCACTATCATGCTCAGCCTCCATTTGAGTTTCAGTATTTTCTCTCTGTTACATTGGTCTGGATCAATCCCTATTGGCCTTCTTTCACCCACTTTGTCACTGATTTTGAATCAATTGTTATTTCCTTTTCCCTGGGCCGGTCCACATTATCTCCTTTCCCCCTCCTCCCCCTCTCCCATGTCCCCTACCCCAGAACCATCAGTCCTGTTGTTTTTGCCTACAGACTGTCAGGTCTATCTTGTCTAGAGAGACCTGCAGAGGTAACAATACATACAAAAAAGGCATCCTGAAATGAAGCAACCGAAGAAAATAAAACTGATAAAAGCAAAAACCCCTCAATGTACTATACATATATATAAAATAAATTAATAACAATATAAAAACCTGTAAAAAGTTCAAGTTCTGCTGTTCTCCAGGAGTCTGCCCTGGTTGATTCGGATGGGATGCCACACTCTGGCCCCAAACTATATCCTTGGTACTCCATCTGGAACTCCATACTCTGTTGCACACTCTTACTGTTTTTCCATGGTGTGGTTGTGTCAGACAGGGTATACTCCTGACCCTGATTCTCCTTCCTGATCCCGGTAGGTCTTAGTTCAGTGAGGGTAGCCGTATTTAATACTGGAACTGTCCATATGATCCTCCTTGCGCATCAGCTGTTCTGAGTGGGAATATCGTCCTGAAGGCTTGGTGGGCCAGGATGCACTCCATTCTCTCTTTCCCCATTTCATTTGTTTCTTGAGCTGTATTTGGGCATGTATCACTCCTCAAGCTGTGGCTTCTGTGCGGACTTCCAAGGCAAACTCCTGAGGTGGAGAGGTGGCTGCCCCTATAGTTGGGATTGGGGCTGTGTGCTCAGGTCCCTCCACTGGTTCTTCACTCCATGCCATCATCCTGCATTCACATCCTGGGTCACCGGGTTTAAGTTTGGTCCCTACTTCCCAGTGGAGATATAAACATTATGCTCCCCTTGGGTGGTTTAGTACCCCATTCCCTTTCTACACATCACCATCTGTCCCCTCTTGCCCATACCTCCTAGTTGACTACCATAAGTAGTCCTGGATTTGATGTGGCACCTGCCATATTACCTGGGCCTTCTCCCAGTATTTTATCTATAGAGAAGATATTTTTAGATACCCCTCTGCATTTTAAAAATTATTAATAAGCTCACCTCAGCAGTCATATTGTATATGTCTTTTTGCACTTGACTAATCACTAGCATAATTTCCTCCAGTTCTTTCCATGCATGCGTTCATCACTGCTTTTCAGCGATGCATAGTAGTCCATTGTATGTATGTAACACAGCCTTTTCATCCATTCGTCCGTTGATGGGATTTTCGACTGCTTCCAACTCCTTGTGATTTTGAACTGCGCTGCGGTAAACATTGGGGCACAGATATCTGGTCATGGATAGTTGCTTGTCTCTTCTGGGTTTTTGCCCAGCAGGGGGATTACTGGGTCATATGGTAGCTCAATTTCCATCTGTTTTAGATATCTTCAAATAGATATCCATAGTAGCTGTGCATACCTACAGGTCCACCAGCAGTGTATAAGCCTCCCTATCTCCTCACAACCTCTCCAGCATTTGTTGCTTTCTGACTTTTTCAATTGGGCCATCCTTGAGTGTGTTAGGCAGTATCTCAATGTTGTTTTGATTTGCATTTCTCTTATGGATAATGATTGGGAAGATTTTCTCATATGTTTATTGGCCATTCTGTTTTCTACCTCTGCGAAATATCTGTTCACCTTCCTCCTCAATGGGCAGTTAGTTTTGCTCTTTTGGGAAGTTATCAGGGTATTGTAGATTTTAGTAATAAGGCCTTTATCTGATTTGTCATTGCTAAATGTGTTTTCCCAGTCTGCTTTCTTGGTCAATTCTTTCGATGTGCACAGGTGTTTTATCTTCAGTATATCCCACTTGTCTGTGCCTCCACTATGTTTGTGTCCGTCCCTATTTCTGATAGTCTATGTAATCCCTGTGCCAGTGCTCTCAGGTTGGTGCCAATTGCCTCATTGATGGCTCTAACAGTTTGGGGCTTTACTTCGAGGTCTGTGATCCACCTTGAGTTTATTCTAGTGCATGGAGTGAGGTAAGGGTCTTGCTTCATTTTTCTACAGGTAGATAGCTATTTTTTCCCAGCATCATTTGTTGAAAAGGGCATCTGTTTCCCACTTTATTTTTGGGGCCCTTATCAATGATCATTTTTCTGTATGGTGACGTTTTTATTTCTGGGTTTTTAGTTCTTTTCCATTGGTCTGCTTATCTATCGTTATGCCAATACCATGCTGTCTTGACTACTGCAGCTGTATAGTATGTGCGAAAGTCAGGTAAAGCAAGCCCTCCCACGGCGTCCTTCATCTTGCGGGCTTCTCTACTTATTCTGGGCTTCTTCCCTCACCATATGAAGTTGGTAATCATTCTTTCTATTTCTTTGAAGAATGATGATCTTAATTCTATTGGTATTGCATTGAACTTATATAGTGCTTTGGGAAAAACTGTCATCTTTACTACATCGAGTCTTCTGGTCCACGAGCATGGGATATTTTTTCCATTTTTTGAAGTTATTCTTGGTTTCTTATAATAGTGTTCTGTAATTTTCCTCATATAGGTCTTTTGTTCTTTTAGTCAGGCATATCCCTAGATATTTCAGTTTGTGCTTCACAGTTGTGAAGGGTACTTCTTTTTTTAAATCTCCTCTTCTGTGATCTTATCCGATGTGTACAACAGTCCAATTGATTTCTGATTGTTGATCTTGCATCCTGCCACTCTGCCCTACTCCTCTATTGTTTCCAGTACTTCCCTTGTGGAGCTTTTTGGGTTTTCCATGTATAGAATCATATCATCTGCAAATAATGGTCATTTCACCTTTTCCTTCCCCATGTGTATACCTTCTATGTCTTTTCTTTGACTTATGCTGGTAGCTAAAAC
>PVJH01048830.1:0-10600 GCA_004026705.1 Nesogale talazaci
TATGTGTTCCTGTAAAGACTTACAGCCTTGGAAAGCCCAAAGGGAAGTTCTATCTTGTTTTATAGGGACAGTATGAGTTGGGATTGACTTGACAGTAGATTTGAGATTTATTTTGGCTTCTTCTTTGAAGCATGGCCCACCACCTACAAAAATTGCTGATGTCTATTTAATTACCAAATCAAATGATCTCTGTTCATGTTTTATTTTACTGCTTCATAGGATTTAACATTTTAAACCACCTTTTGCTGTTTAAAACCTTTCTTTGGTTTCTGGGAATATTACCTTCCAGTGGTTCTTCTTTTCCATTCTGACCATTCTTCCCAAAATTTCTTCACTTGTTCTTATTCTTCTCCTTGTGTCTTAAGTGTTTATATTTCATAGAGCTTTATACTAGCATTGATTTACTTGACTTTTCACAATATGTATTTTTATTTTATATATTTTGTTTCTTTTTTCTTTAGGAATAAACTTCCTACTTGTAGTTTGGGTGAAAGTTTATAGAGGAAATTAGCTTTGATTTAGTAATTTATAAATATTTTATTTTGATTGTCTCATTTATTACTCTTTTTTTGATAGGTTCAATTTACATCATTTAAATTAAGAGTTATATACTGATAACTTTCAAATATGTACATATTATATAAAATATAAATATATATATATATCTGTCTCAGATACTATATTCAGATTTTAAGCATATAATTATCATGGTTATTTTTAAATTAATCATTCATTCATCAATTATTTATTTAGTCATTTTCCTCTTTTAACTCCATTTCATCTTTCTATGCTCATATCACTGACTATTTCACTTCTAATCCTGGGTGTAATGTAATTGTCCCTCTCTTTGAGCTTACCATAGAGCGTGATCTTTGGGAGATTGATCCAGCCCACCTCTGCACTTCACCTCTATTGTCTTTTTGCCATTTCACTGTACTCAATAACAGTGACCCAGGCATATGTACAGAACTTATCATGTTTTCTTTTGACAATTTATCTAGGTGCTAACCCATTTTTACCTTTCCCAGATCCTAGGGGGTGGAAACATCGGGGGAGATAGATGAAAACAAAGGCTATAAACAAATATGTAAGAAATATCTGCAAGTCTATCTAGATAAGTTAGACTGGATAAATAGTCTGGAGGAGAAAACAATGGGACTGATGGTTCTGGGAGGACATGGGAGATGGGAAGGGTGGGGGGAGGGAAAGGGTGTTGACCATTCCAGGGAGAAGGGAACAACAAGTGATCCAAAATCAGTATCAAGTTGGGTGTAAGAGGCCTGAAAGGGATTGATCAAGAGTAATGTAACAGAGATAAATTACCGAAACCCAAATGAAGGATGAGACTGATGGTGGTACAAGAGAAAAGTAATAGGTTATAGAGGAAAGAACTGGGAGGCAAAGAGCATTTACAGAGATCTAAATACAGGCATGAACATAATCAAATATATTTATATATGGTGATGGGGAAATATATCTATGTGTATATACTTATAGGCAGCAGGTGGACATTGGGCCTCCACTCAAGTACTGCCTCAATGCTAGAACACTCTGTTCTATTAAACTGGTATTCCTTGATGTTCACTTTCCCAACACAATCACTAAAGACAAATGTGTGCATAAGCAAAAATGATGAAGAAATAGGATGGTGTCCAGCTATCAAAGCTATAGCATCTGGGGTCTTAAAAGCTTGAAAGTAAACAAGCATCCATAAAGCTCAGAAGCAACTAAGTACACATGGAAAAAGCATACCAGTCTGTGTGACCATGAGGCATCAATGGAAGCAGTTATCAGGCATCAAAGAACAAAAAATAATATCATTGCTTGCCACTTTCCTGATATTACCACTGAAAACAAAGGTGTGCTTCAGCAATTTTGGTTGTAGTGAAGAAAGGTGATGGTGCCCGGCTATCAAAAGATACAGCATCTGGGGTCTTAAAGACTTGAAGGTAAACAAGCAGCCATCTAGCTCAGAAACAACAAAGTCCACATGGAAAGGCTGGGAAAGCACACCAGCCTTTGTGACTACAGGCATTGAAGGAATCAGGTAACAGATATCAAAAAACTAAAAATTCTATCATTATAAATGAGAGGGAGTACAGACTGGGGACCCAAGGTCCATCTGCAGGGAAGTGATATTCCCTTACAGAAGGGTTGTGGGGAGAGATGAGCCAGTCAGGGCACAATGTAGCAATGATGAAATATGCAACTTCCCTCTAGTTCTAAAATGCTTCCTCCTTCCCACTATTATGATCTGAATTCTACTTTACAAATCCGGTTAGATAAGAGGATGTACACTGGTACAGATAGGAACTGGAAACATGAGGTATCCAGAACAGATGATCCATTTTGGACCAGTGGGAAGAATGGTGATACTGAGAGGATGGAGGGAAGGTGGAGGAGAAAGGGGAAACTGATTATAAGGATCTACAACCTCCTCCCTGAGGTACAGACAACAGGGAAGTGGGTGAAGGGAGACATCAGACAGCATTCAATATGACAACATAATAATACTTTATAAATTATCAAGAATCCATGAGGGGGGGAGTGGAAGGGAGGGAGTGGAAAAAAGAAGAGCCAATAATAAGGGCTTAAGTAGAAAATGTTTTGAGAATGAAGATGGCGTCCAAGTTACAAATGTGCTTTGCATACAATCGATGTATGTATGGATTGTGCTAAGTTGTATTAGCCCCCATTATAATGATTTTTATAAAAAGATATATCTGCTAACAATAAGTACCACGGATGAAATGCACCAGAATGATGTTAGGAAGTTCTTGGAATCATTTTAACCAGAGGTCAGAAGGGGTCTCTTTGAGCAGATGGCATTTAAATGGAAACTTGAATAGTAACAAAGAGCTAGCCATCCAAACTATCGGGGGAGATTATTTCAGTTTTAGCTCACACCTAGTGCAAACACCAAGGCAGAAAGGACTTGGTGCTTTTGAAGAACAAGAGGCTGAGCATAGTGTGTTAGGGGTCACCTTGCAAAGGTTGGCAGGGACTAGACAAGGCGAAGATATAGTATTATGTTCTGGTACTCACATGGTCCAGAAGCACTTCAAATTGTGGAGTGGTTGCTATGTGTGAATATTACTATTATCTTGTCCCTGTTCCTCTGTTGTATGTGGAGTGTGCATGAGAAAGAAAACTTGCTTTTTTCCCCCCAGAGATCTCAGGACCCACAGGAACTGCAGTTTGGAGTGACTAGAATAGATGTGTTTTGTCTCACACTACGTCCTCTACTTTTATATTTAGATTTTATAACTCCTTGCAACAATATTAATGACTAAGAAGTTTATTAAGGAAGTTAACAGGTTACAATGCAGGTGGGAAATGTTCTGGATGCAGTTGTTCAGTCAGGGCATCTCACAAACTTCTTTCAGGGCTGCTAATAAATGCCGATAGGGCATGCCACTCTGCTGTGGGTCTGGACCCAAATCCACTCAGATTGTTTTGTGGCTCAGTGGATCCAGTTGCCTGAATTAGGTGCAGGGAGGCCTTCATTCCACAAGGCAGCCTCCTGCCCCAAAGCACTCCGTTTCCTTCTTTATGGGCAGACAAGTCCACTGCTCTGGCTCCTGTTGTGCTGTCACTACCCCTCTACCATTCTTTGATATTGTGCTGTCTTGGGAACCAAGGATCACTGTGCAGGAATCTCCGGGTCCAGAGGACACGATGCCCTCCTCACTCTGATTGCTAGGGAGGTCTTCTCTGCTGCAGCTCACAGGGCTCATTTTATACCCAGCAGGCTAGCAATCACAAGGAAGGCTGTTAGCAATTACTCACAGTTGAATCCTATCACCGTTTCCCCTTTCCTCTTAACCACACTCATGCAGACAAAGGTGATTTGTGGAAGTTACAGACACACTGGTTGAAAGAGCCACATTAAATGATTCACTGCTTCTCCACCTTCTTCCCCTCTCAACCCCTCCAGTAGGTCTGTAGATTTCTGGATATTGAGTTTGACCCTGTGATTTCGATGAAGCTTGAGAATTCTTGCATTAGTAGTGTAGGTGGTGGAGTGTAGGACTGAGTGTATTTTTGCCCTTGGGAATCAAATGCATAGTTAAATAATTAAATTTTTGTTCTTTGATTCTCTAAATTCTTCCATGACTTACAAAATATTATCTTAGGGAGGGGAGGAAAAATACTATCTTAATTTATGACATCTCTATCTACTTGTTCAAATATTTTACAAGCTTTAATCTTTCTTCTATGTATAGCTTTTTCTGAATGTCGCCATCAAATATAGCTACACATCTCTTCATCCACTGCCATTACCTGCATTATCACCATTTCTGACCCAGGCTGTTGCAGAAATTTCTTAATTTTTTTGCAGTCGAGAAATTTATTCATTGACCAACCATTTTAATTCAGTCCCCTTCTGGTCTATCATTCTACACCCATTAGCCAAAATGATCATCATAAGAAAGAAAACCTGATCTAATTGTCAGATGCCTCGGGTGAGAAATACTTTGATCCTTGGCTTTTCATGAGAAAGAATTCACATAGAAGCCTGGTTTGTGATCCAAGTGAATTTTATGAAGGATAGAAGAAGTTTCAGATTTTACTTAAGAACACTGGCACCCTTGGGGTACTTCACACCCACACGTGGAGACCTGAGGGCAGATAAAATGCAGCCTGGCAGATGAGCAGCTGATAAAGAAAGGTGGGAGGATTCCTGATTCTGGCTTTTCAGGGTCATCCTCTGGGAGGCGTGGTCGATGGTACTGGTTGACTCCGTTGGCTGAATTAAGTCCAGCTTCCCTCAATTGGGGCCCTCCCAGGTGTACTGATTTCCTGTTTCAAGGGCCCTCTAGCTTTTATTGGCTTTCAACTTCCTGTGAAGAGGGAAGGGAGGCCTTAGCACATAAACTGAGGGACAACCCCTCGTTCCTGTTCTGTTACTTAACATAATAATTTCCTTGTCTAAATATTTTCAATAAACCTCCCCATCAAAATCAATGTTTTTTGTTGTTAAGTGCCACGTTGGTTCTGGCCCACAGCGATGCCATGCACAACAGGAGGAAACGCTGCCCTCTCCTGCACCCTGGTCACAATTGTTCTATGCTCCGCCCATTGGTGCAGCCTCTGGGTCAATCCATTTCATTGAGGGCTTTACTCTTTTTCCTGTTCCTCTACCCAAATCAACACATGGCCTTTTTGATTTGGTTCTTCTTACTTAGTAAATGGTTCTCAAAATTTATCCATATTTTTTCATTTATTAATATTTTATTCCTTCTTTTGGCTGAATAACATTCTATTGTATGGATATCCACCTTTTGTTTATCCATTTATCATTTGATAAAGCTTTGAGCTGTTTATTCTTTTTGGCTCTCTTGGTCTCTAAGGAGGCGCTCTGGTGCAGAGTGGTTACATGTTGTTACACTGCTAACTGCGAGGTTAGCGATTGGAAACCATCAAGGGAAAAAGTTGAGCCTTTCTGGCACCACAAAGAATTACAGTCTTCAGAAACCCACAGGGACAGTTCTACTCTGTCCTATAGAGTCACTATAAGTACCTACTTGATGGCAGTGAGTTTGACAGTGTTTTGGTCTATAAGGCTTCCCTCATTTTTAAAATTCCTTTGGCTCTCCCTAGGTTGAATAATTTCAATTGATGCAACTTTTTCTTCTGTGTACCAAGATCTGCAGTTGAGAACCTGTACTCAATTTAAAATTTCAGTTATTGCACTTTTTAATTCCTTCTTTTCAATTATTTGGTGAGACATTTATTTCATACTTTCCTTTATTAAGTTCAGCATCTGGGTTTTAGGCCTCTCTTTTACCACTGTAGTTAGGTCATGCTTTCTTATTTCTTTTATAGCTTGCAATTTGGGGGGTTGAAACTGTCCATTTTAAATATAATGAGGTAACTCACCCCTCTCTCCCATAGAGCTTGTTGTTATTTGTTTAGTGACTCTTCTGAATGAATTCTGTGAAGTCTGCATCCTTGATCACGTTAATGACACGAGGACCACTCAAGAGCCTGCTTTTTAGATTTGTGATCACCGAAGATTGAACCCTCATTTCTGTAATTTTCCCAAACCAAAGAGTCTTATCTAATAGTTTTTATCATGAAATTCTGTGTGCATGTTGGAATATGCTTTCAGTTAACAGGAGGTAATTGGTAAATCTGTATTAGCCTTCACTTGTGCTTGTGGAGAGTCTCAGAGTTAGCTCTTTATGAGAGTTGTGTTACTCTGGGTATACCAGAGAAACAAATTCATAGACACACATATGGATATAAGGGTGAGGAATGGAACATTGAGAAAGCATCCCAACCCAGTCCAGTTCAAAGTCTTAAGTGCAATATTAACCCATACACCCAATACCAGTCTATAAAGTCTCCTTCCGACTTAGGAAGTCACAGGTCAGTGGGTGTAGAATCCCAGTGCTGGCAGGGGTCTCCCCATGGTGTCTTACTTCCAGGGCACAATGTTCATCAATAGCATCCAGTGGTGGTAGAAGCAATTCAGCACTGGCAGGGGTCTGCACGTGGCTTCTTCAGCTCCAGAGGTCTGGCTTCATCAGGGCAAGGCCATGTGGCTTCTCCTCCAGCTCCTCGGACGCTGCCATCTTGTCTTGTCCTTAGTTCATTGTCTCAGAGACTGACTCCCAACAACTGGTGAGATGGCCTCTCATCTCCACGAGGGAAATATTGCGATATTTCCCAGAAGTCTCAGGAGAAAGCCATGTCCACACAGAGTCCTCATTGACTACTCAATGGCTACCTCCAGATTAACAGGCTAGACTCCACCCCTAGACTTCCAATCATGATATTGACCTCAAGCACATGACTGCCACAAGAGTTTATAATTTTTCTGAGCATGCAGTCTTATATATGTGCCTGACTTTCTATGCTCCTCAGTATATGTTAGAGCAGTATTTCTCAACCTGTGGATCTCGACTCCTTTGGGGGTGGAATGACCCTTTCACAGGGGTCACCCAATTAATAACAGTAGCTAAATTACAGTTATCAAGTAGCAATGAAAATAATGTTATGGTTGGAACTGAGGTGAAAGGGCCGTGGCAATAGGAAGGTTGAGAACCACTGTGATAGACCGTTAGGGAAAGGTCCCTTATGGACATCCCGTTCTTAGCTTTTCCTTTTAAAAGTTTGTATGTTTTTTGATAAATATACACATCAAGTATCCATGATGTTAAGCAATTGCTGCTATTTCTGTTTTTGAAAATGTCCATGGGCAAAAGCTGTTTGCGATATGTATGCTCTTAGATTACATTAAAACAAGCCTGGGAATGTTTTTGCTTTTTAAGGTAATCAGAGGCAGGTAAAATAATGAAAATTCTCTGGGATTAGGGCTTTGGGGAGCTGTAATTTGATTTTGCCCCTTCAGTGAGTACTAGGCTGGTGATTTTCACTGCTTGTGTGAGTTGTTTGTTTTTAAAGCTGTAGATGGTCCCTGTGATAGGTTTATTGTGCCCACCTGACCAATGAACACATGTGGGATTAATTCAAGGGCCTAGAGATAAGTGGTTCAGGGAGACTCGCCTTTCTTGTCTCTTGCTCTTTGATGATCAGAGCAGTGTGAAGCTGTCTTTGCTGGTTTTCTGCCTCAACTTGCGAGCTACACTACCTGTGGGACTCCCAACCAGGGGACTACGTTGCTAAAGTTTGAGATTCCTTCAAGACTTGCTTCACTGCATTACTGGAGTATGCATTGCTTGAGCTGGGGACTGTGGGACCCTTTGTCATATGGCTGATTGTTGGCTACTTGCCTGACTTTTTGCTGCCTGTGGCTAGCCTGCCCGAGTTGCTCTGCAGAGGACTCAGTTATCTGCTTCCTTGACTTGCATCTGGCAGTCCTCAAAACTTGAAGAACAGCCAGTGTATTAGATGTCTCACAGAAGTGAGTTGCACTGAGCCATTTGTACTGCTCTATAGACTAATTAGCTGTTTATTTCTCATGTTCTATATATCTATCTATTTAAGTATATATAAAATCGTGTGTCCTGGTTTTGTTTCTCTAGGGAACCCTGTCTAACATAATCCCTGACTTATGACATATTCCAGTTATGATGAACTGCATTTACATATGTCTCATGTATATTTCATTAATTTTTACTATTTTCCTTTGTGTTTTGCTTGTCCATCTTATTACTAATCATATGTCCTACATATAATGTCACTCTGGTACTTTGCTGATATTATTCTGAGACATTCACTGTCAAATACTCAGTAGTATGATTTACTGTTCAAAACTGCTGTATTAGGCTATGAAAGCTGAAAAACAAACAAACAGGTATTTGGAATTCAATTTACATCAGGATGACTTAGCACAGTCACTGAAACTGAACTTGGTTGTAAAGTGTGGATGATCTGTACTGTGGATTTCATTGTTGTTATTTAATTTCAGTCATTTTTCTTAAATGAATGTTCTGTAGATTGCTCAAAGTTTTTAGTTCATTTCTGGAGCCCTGACACGTTGATTCTAACTATGTTGCTGATGCTCTCTTGGCTTTTATGGAGACAAAAAAAATCTCAAAGTTCTTACTTCTCCATTCCCACAGATAGCAAAGCTATTTCTTCATCAGTAAGCTTTAGCATTTTCTGTCTTTCATCAAAATTCTAAATCATGGCTGACTTTTTTTTATAATACATATCTATAAAGTTAAATGGCATTTAATTCTCTCATTTATGTCTTTTCTCATTTGTTACTGATCAGTCTGACTAAAGGTTTATCTTAAAAATGTATTTTCAAGGAAACATATTTTAGTTTTATTGATTTTTTTCTAGTTTATATCTGGAATGTATTTCATTGATTTTTATGCTGACTTTTATCATTTCCTTTTTTTCTATTTGATTTAAGTTTAAAGTGCTGTTTTCATTTCTTTAGGTAGAAGCTGAGTTCCTCAATTTGTGACCTTCTTTCCTAAAGACCACTGCTTTCAATTTCCCCTCTATTTCCAAAATCCACAAATTTTGATATATTTGTTTTAATTCAGTCAGTTTTAAATACTTTTGATTAAAAAATTAGCCTATAAACTTGCAAACCTCTTAAGGTCTTCTCCTGCCTCCATTGTTAAAAATACTTTCTAATTTATTTTTTGATATATGTTTTTAACTTGGCCTATAGGTTTTCTAGAAGGTTTGTATAGACATTTTTTCTATTTTTGATTTCTAATTTAATTCCATTGTTATTAGAAAATATACTTTATTTGATTTGAATTCTTTAAAATTTTATGAGACTTCTTTTATGATCCTGAATATGGTTTATCTTGATAAATGGTCTAAGTGCACTTGAAAAGAATATTAATTCTGCTGTCATTGAATGGAATTTTATATAAAGGCTACTTAGGTAAAATTGCTTCACAGTGTTGTTCAAAGCTTCAGTACCTTTACTGATTTGTCTATCTACTTGATTGACTCTCTGCTATCTCCTCATTATTGAAAGGTGTTGTTTTCTTCCCCTGGTAATTGTGAATTTATCTAGTTGCATTTTTTAAAATTTATTTTTTATTTTTAGTTGGGTGAAGATTACAGAGAAGATAATCAGGTCGACACCAGTCTCTATCTGACCAGTAAGTCTGAACCCTTTTTATTATTTTTGAGTTATGTTCTATGTTTTCATTCTACTCTTTCCAGGACCTTCTAAAGGGATCCTTCTCACAGCAGTTGGTAGTGATAAGTGGGCATCATTTAGTTCTGGTTGTGGCGATTGATGTTTGTTTGGTTCATTAATCAATTGAACTAATTGTTTCCATATGCTTTCCCACTGTCATCACTCTTCTTTCCTCTGGACGAGAGAAATGTTTGCCCCGTAGATGCCTGCTCATGACCCTTTAAGACCCCCCCCTATTACTGCTCATCAGAGTAGCATATAGAACCCAATCTTTGTGAACTATATTATGTAAACTGACCTTAGCATATGTTCAAACTATGGTCTTGATACCCAAGACTCAGCAAGTCATTCTCTCAGGGGTTTAGTTATGTCTAAGAAGAATTTTTAACTTTTTAAAAAATTTTTATTGGGGGCTCTTACAGCTACTACAACATTCAGTACATCATTTGTATCAAGCACATTTGCACACATATTTCCACATACGTTTCCCAATATTTTCCACTTGAGCCCTTGATACAAGCTCCTCTTAAAAAAAAAACCTCCCCTTCCCCCCCCTTTTTTAAAATTAATTATTTTATTGGGGGTCCTCTACAGCTCCCATCACAATCCCTAACAACATCAGTTGTATTCAGGTCACTTTTACACACCCATTGCCATCATCACTCTCAAAACATTCTCCCTCCCTCCAGGCCCCCATTTTCAGCTCCCTATATTACCCTTTCTCCCCCCTTCCCCTTGAACCCTTAGTAATTTACAAATTTTTTTTCATCCTGTACACTGTACAATATGTCCCAACACTCACTTCCCTGTTGTCCTTGCCCCAGAGAGGAGGCTACGTGTAGATCCCTGAAGTTGGTTCTCTCTTTCTATTCCTCCATCCCTCCAGCCTCCTGGTATTACCACTCCTATTACTAGTCTTGATGGATCATCTATCCTAAGTTTCCCATATTTCCTACTTCACTGTACATCTCCTGGTCTAGCTGGATTTATGTGGTAGAATTGGGGTCATGATAG
>PVJH01048831.1:0-10610 GCA_004026705.1 Nesogale talazaci
TCCTGTAAAGATTGCAGCCTAAAAATCCTATGGGAAGTTCTAGTCTGCTCTGCAGTGTCGTTATAAATTGGGAATGACTTGATGGCACAAATGAAAATAGTCTCTCTCTCTCTCTGTTTGCATGTGTTCTTGTGGGGTAACTGTTACCAAAAAGATGTTTCATGTCACACATGCTATTTTTTGTGAGATTTGCTTTTTTAAAAAAAAAATTAATAACAAAATTCCAGTACATTTTGATCTACCTCTTCTTGCAATAAAATTCAGCAATAAGGTTTGCTTACTTTGAGGTGTTATTGGGTTTTAAAAGAGCATGTAATTTCCCCCTGGTTCTTGGAACTTAAAATATCCCTAGGATACCTTTTCTCTATGCTTCTCAATCTTTGACTGTATTGCTGTTTTGGATCACACAATTCTTTGGTGTGAGCACTGTCTAGGGTCTTGTAAGCTGTTTGGCAGCATCCTTGGTCTCTATCCACTAGCTGCCAGTAGCACCCACAAATTGAGAAAACCAAAATTGTCTAAAAAAAAAAACCCAAACCCAAACCAAAGCCAAACCCACTGACATTGAGTTAATTCTGATTAGTAGGATGTCTATGTAAGGTTTATGTGATGGAAATCCTTATGGGAATAGTCAACCACATATTTCTCCAATGGAATGTTGGCGAGTTTGAATGGCTGACTTTGTGGTCAACACCTAACCCACATGCCACCAGGGATCCTTAGATATCTCCAAACATTGTCAATCTCTTATTACTGCTCTAGGAATGCTCCAGCTATTGGTGTTTTGGAAATGGTTAGACCCTGAGGACTTGTATTGTGGTGACTTAGGTAAACTGAATCTACATTTCCCAGATTCCTTTCTCTGCATGGTTCTGGATTTAAGGATGGTCACAAAAGCATTGTGTGTGTGTGTGTGTGTGTGTGTGTGTGTGGTGTGGTAGGAAGGTGAATGTGAAGAGAGAGCCTGTTTTGCTTGGAGGTTGGTGTCAGGTCAGGGGATGTTGCAGTACATAGATGAGTCTGTAGTTCTGTTGACTGATATTGTTGGTGTGAACCTGCAGTGGGGACCATGCTCTTAAAGGTTCTTTCTTCAGCTACTCTGAGTCCTGGAATAGTCTCTAGTGTGGTTCTGTGTTGAAGGACACCAACTTTCTTGAAGGTCACATATTCCAACAACACTGGAGGTAAGAAAAGATTAATGTAGACTCCCAGTGGAGACAATCCTGGATTCTGAACACCTTTATAGTTCCAGGAAGTCCTTCTGGTTCCAGTTGCCCTGACTTTCCCCAACTGCATGCTTATCTTTCCTTCTATCTGTCTTGCTGACTTCAGGATGAGTACTGAGGGAACAGATCTTCACAAACTGTTCAATCAGTTCTTCTGACTATTTAGGTCATCAACCTTACAATAAGCTTATTACATTATCCAGAAAGCTTCAGCTTTCCTGACAGATCCGATGATGGTTAAGTTTATGTGTCAACTTAGCTAGGCTAGTTTATCTAGAGAAACAACCCCAGAGGCACTCAAACATGTATCGGAAAACATTTTTTCCTCCAAGAAGTAATTTTATATCAAGAAGGGCATCATCCTAGCCTAGTCCAACTCATGCTAATCAGAGTTCTCTTTAGGCTTGTGCAGCTGCAGATCAATGAAGCAGAAAGCTGAAGTTGGGGAACATGGAGATCACTGGCTGGTAGTTCAGAATAGCATAGACTCAAGGTCTGTGGGAATCTGGCAGAAGGCCTACAGCTCTCTGGGTTGGTAGCCCACAAAGTGCTACTCCTGAAGATTGGTACAGAATCCAGGCAAGCAGGAGGTAAAGGGCAAGAGAGAGGCGCTCCCCAGTGTCTCTCATAAAAAGGTCACACCCTCAGGATACCCTGATTGATAGGTTGGACTCCACCCCTACACTTTCATCCAGGAACAAATCCACATGAAATCTAACTACCACACTAGACCATGATTCTCAGTGGGTTGGCAGGTATTATGTCATCATTTTCCATTTTGTTATCAGATGTGAGCAGCCAATCATTAGATAGAGGGATTGTGTATGTGTCCTGTATCCAATATATGTGGATATTCTGGCAAAGCTTGCTACTGAATTCGACTCATCCTCCTCTGACATTGGTTTCTGTGGAGATGAGTCAACAATTGAGTCTGTCAGCCCATGTAATCAGATGAGACAGAGTAAATCTCCAGTCTGATGTCTATCCATAGATTTGGGCCTTTACAGTCTTCTTCATCGTGTGAGTTATTTTCTTGAAACCTCTCTCTCTCTCTCTCTCTCTCTCTCACACACACACACACACACACACACTTTACTGGTTTTGCTCCTCTAGAGAATCCAGCATAAAACAGAATCCTAACTCTTGGGTTGTAGAATACTGGCTTAGGCCACCCTTGAATGAAAGTTTCTCATTCACTGATTGCTCAGAGAGCTACAGGGATCCATTTTAATACAACTCTTAGGGATTTGCTGTTTGCTGTTTCCTGGGAGCCATCAGAGGAGGAAAACAGATTCTTTGTATTTTGCTGTTGTTATTATTTCTATCTTTTCTTTAAAAAATACTCTACTGCCATTGGCCTGGGCTATCAGAAGTTCTTAATATTGATTCAGTAGAATCACACAGTGGGAGATTCAGGGGAGAACTGATCACCTGGCAGGATCTACTCAAATTCAGAACAAGTCTCAAAAGCTCCATATTTGAAAGTACTCATCTCATTTGAGGGTGGGTCTCATGTCCTCTCCCTCTTCCCCAAATCTCCTGGATGTCATGTCCTACTTCTTAGGCTGGTACATGAGGGGTTAATTTACTCAACTGCCTGGAAACTCTATGGGTTATTCTATATTTATTTCAATTATATCAGTATACTGGGCCAGTATATTTATTTTAAATCACATTATCTACAGCTTCCCAACCATGTGTCAACAAAAAGAACGGTTTCAATTTAGTAGACTTTGAAATGGTGTGCAGTTTATCCTCACTTCAATTATACCCTCTACAGTAAGTCATGGGCCGCTCCAGGATTATTCAGGGCAAGGTAATACTATCTGAAAGCATTGATTTTTCCCTCCCCTTCAAGAACATTTCACTGAAGGATGCACTGGAGTCTTCTTTAAGAAACACAAAAATATATTTCTCAGGTGCAGTTTCAGAGAAATCTCAATCTTAGGGCCTCTGTATGAGGGTGCTGGAAACATTTCTAACCATTAATGAAAGCCATGGAAAAATTGGTTCTGAGGAGTGACCGTAGCAGATATGATTTGACATAATATGAGATGGATAGAATTATGAGGAGAATGTCTCACAGCATTCTGGAACATTATATATTGTTAACTCATTCAGAACATATACAGTGGGTACCTACTATGTGTTCAGCGGTTGAGAATACCGTGATGTGCTATAAAGACCAGGGTTAGCCTCTGTTATAGGTCCCTATGCTTAGAAAGAACTTGCACTTTGATGAATTCTTTGTTGTGGCCATCTTGGAAGTGTTAATAATTTTGAGATGAGGTCATATACTTTCATTTTGCACAAGAACCTGACTAGTCCTAACCAAGACTAGTCCTAACTGTTATTTCTGTTTTCATGGAACTTAAAATTGGGTTGGGAAGACAGACATGAACTAATTAAAAAATACACTAATACTAACCTTGATGAGGGCTATCAAGGGAAAGGTAAAGATTACAATCTAGGAAACCCTATGGAATAGTTCTCTTCTCTCTTGTAGAGTTATGATGGGTCAACAACCACTTATGGGAACACAATTCTAACAATGCATGGTGCTTAGAGGGCATGTAACACAAGGACCCAGCTTAATCAGGAGTCAGAGAGCACATCCAGAAGATATCTGAAAGTTGGGTTAGCAACCAAGCAGAGTTCTCTGGGAGAAGCATTTCATGCAGAGTCTCCAGAAAGGAAGAAACATCTATTTGGATAAGAAAGGAGGACAATGTTCCCAGAGTATGGCAATAAAATAGGATTTCCCCTTTGGCAAGAGCATCAAGATATAGATATACAATGATAAGATTTGTAATAACCCTTCTTGCCAGTATACGGTGGCCCAAACATATAGTTTTATTGATCTCCTATAGTTACTCTTTGATTCATGAGTTAACCTATTGCTTTGAGTGCTGTTGAATTTATTTTCGAGATATAATTTGTGTCAAGTTGACTGAGTCAGGATTCTCAGTGGTTTGACAGTTAGAACTTCGTAGCTCCTAGAATGTGATCTTACACCATATGATCCCATCCATAGTGGGATATGCTATGAATAGTCAATGAGCTGTAAGAAGATTATGGTGGGATACAACATCATCACTCAGAGCATAGCCCTGACCAAATCAATGGAAAGAAAGTTCTATTTCCAATACAAGTACGTGCACACTGTGGAAAAGCTTCCTCTTTTTTTGAGTTTGGCTATATCTGTGTTCTGCAACCTTTGATTCTTTGGACTCGAACCACTTCGTGTGCTGACCCTTGAGGAGAGCAGCAGCAGCAGCAATCTGCCATCTGACCAGTTGTCTTTACATTCATCCACCTCTATGTCCAAACCTGTGGTCTAAGCTGCTGATCTGGGGATCAGCAGCTGCTGTATCTATTCAAGTTAAGAAAAGCTTCCAGCCTGGCACCTGATTCATGGGCTTGAAACTTTCCTGCCTGTACAGTTGTGTGGAAATGTCTTCGCCTTAAATCTCTCTGTATATATACACATATGTGATCCTTGGTGGCATAGTGGTTATGATTTGGGCTTAACCACAAGAACAACAGTTCAAAAGTACCAGCTGTTCTACAGGATAGAGATGAGGCTCTTTACTCCCATGAGGATTTACAGTTTCAGAAACTGTTAGAACAGAGTCGGCCTCAACTCGATGGCAGTGAGCATTTTGAGGGGAAGCGTCACCAGTTTTACTTTTCTAGAGAACCCCGTCTAAGACAATTTTCAAACTGGAGCGACACTACGTGACTGATTAGAACTGCTCCAAAGGGTTTTCTTGGCTTCAGTGTTTACAGGAGCCAGGTCTCTTGTCTGTAGAGTTGGTGGGTGGGATTGAACTGCCAACCATCTGCTGAGCAGCCAGGCCCTTTATTGTTGTGCTCATCAGGGCTCCTAATGGGTGAATCTATATTTCCATAATATTGCAGGGATCTTGGGGGTAGGGGTTTCACAAATATCTCAATCTCTCAAGACAGACTTACATAAATTCAAATAAAATGTAAATAGCAATTATTGTGCATTTCCCCTGTGTCATACACCATGCCCCTTGCTTTTTCCTCTCATGTACTGTATCCTATTAATTATCATAACCACAATTGTGGTACTATCACCATGTTACAAATGCAGAGACTGAGGATCAAAGAAGGGAAGGAATTGCCTAAGTCCACACAGTTCACGACAGGGCTCATTCCTATAAGTAACTCAGAAGGTTTGGTGCTGTGCTTCTGGAAGGAATATGGTTCTACTCTACAACACGGGGCTGACAGGAGTCAGAATCATTTCAATTGCAACTGAGTTGAATTTCAAATCCCTCATCATATCTATGTGTCCTCACAAATCTCTGTTCCATTTCCTCTGTTGCTACTGGAGAAAATTCTCTCATCCTTTCTTTCCCTGCCTAGCTGTCTCTTCAAGTTCTGTCTGGACTTCTTTTACTGTCCAAAGTCCGAACTCCTTAACATGGAACTTAAGGTTCATTCAACTTTCAAGGTTCCTGGAACCTTTTTTATTTTAAATTCTGTCCTGCATTTATTTTCCTTTTCTGATGAGAATTTTTCAATGGAATCTTTGATGAAAGTGTTCATTAATGGTAGATGTTAAATTCTGGTCTACTGGCAAAAGGGGCAGTTCATGGAATCAATTAGTGACAAACTCCCATGGCTTCCTAAATCTGACATGCCTTTCCTTTTGTTACAACTGAATGATGTCATATTGCCCAGCTGTGGATGCCACACTTATCGAATGATCTTCAGCAAAATTTTACTTGCTTAACCTATTAATGATATTGCTTGACAAATTCCACACTTTGTTAGGTCTGATACAGAAGAAGATTTTACTTAGGCAGCAAATATAGGCTATATCTTGAACAGAAAGTATCAAAAGGATGAAATGAGCATTCTGAGGTTATACAAGCATATGAAATTTAAGATTTGAAAAAGGAAGACAGTTACTGAGGCTGCTTATGTACAACCCAAAACCACCTAGGATTTGGATTCTTGGTTAGGAGTTTTATGATCATAGATCCTTGGGATATCCCAGTTCTTTGTTTAATAATATATTTGAAACATTTATTCTACTTTCTAGTGTGTTGAAGAGTGCTTGGGATCTTAAAAGTTTGCAAGTAACTCCAGTGTACCACTGATTTTAAACCATGCAGTGTTGCTTTCTTTTGTTCAAATGACTGTTTCTTGACCCAAGTACAGGATCCACATGAGAACAATGATGATCTAGAATCCCCATACTTCATTTTTATCCTTAGTTTGTTTTGATACACACAATAAAAAAGCATTTACTTACTCAAACCCCCCCCAAATGGGTTTTTCTTATTTTCCGCTACCAGCCAAGATCCGTTTGTTGCTAGCGATGATATTCAAACAGGAAAGTGTGTGTTAGGGTTGTTTCCCTTTATCACACTTATTTACTCTATGCTGAACAAATGATTTGAGAAGCTGGGTTACATGGAGCAGAATGTGTTTCCAGGATTGAAGGAAATCTTATTAGCAAACTGTAATATGCAGATGGTATAACATTCCTCCTGATGAAGATCAAGAACTGCAGCTTTCAGTTGGGATTGTAACTCAAGAAAACCAAAATTTTTGCAACTGAACCAGTAAAAAACATCTTGATAAAGGGAGAAAAGATTGAAACTGTCAAGGATTTAGTATTGCTTGGAGGCACAGCCAATGCTCATGGAACAGCTGTCAAAGAAGCAAATGTATTGGACAAATCTCTACAGAACTCCTTTTTAAAGTGTTGAAAAGCAAAGAGGTCACTTTGAAGACTAAGGTGCACCTGACTGAAGTCATAGTATTTCCATGACCTCATATACATATGAAACCTGGACAAGACACAAGAATGACCACAGAAAAATGGATGCAGTTGAGTTATGGTCTTGCTAAATATATGGAAAGCACAATGAACTACAGAAAGAATAAAAAAATCTGTCTTCAAATAAGTTCAGCCAGAATGCACCTTAGAATTGAGGATGGCTAGACTTCATGTCACTTACTTTGGATCTGTTATCAGGAGAATCCAGTGCCTTGCAGAGGAAGTCAAGTAGAATGTCAGCACAAAGGAGGAGGACCCTTAGGGAGATGGGTTAGCATTTCTCTAGAAAAAGGAGCTGGATTGGCTGCAAAATGGGTTCAAGCATAGCAACAACTGTGAGCATGGCACAGGTCGGGGCCATGTTTGGTTTTGTTGGAAACCAACTCAATGTCACTTGACAACAACAGTTTGAGACTGTGTATTGGAACTGTAAGAGAAGAGCCGGAGCAGGAAACTTGGGATCCAAGCCGGAAAATGATTTTGGAACTCATGACATTTTCTTCTCCCTCTATGTTAAAGGATGACTATCTGAGAGAGGACGACATCTCTCCCACATGCTAAAGGCAGTGCCATAGGGTGGCCTTATTCATTCATTACACAAATCTTTACAAAAAGCCACCTGTGTACTAGGAAGTGTAGCTCTACAGATACATGGGCGTATCAGATTGCTATGCTTTCTACATTGCAAGAGGTCTCAGGTAGTGCATATGTTGAATGTGCTTGATCATTAACCAAAAGGTTAGAGGTTCAATTCACCTACAGGTGCCACATAAGAAAGAGCTGGTGGCCTGCTTCTGAAAAAAATCAGCCATTGATTTAAAAAAATGGTACATACATACAATGAATATTATGCATCCCTAAAATGCAGGAATGAATGCATGAAGCACATTGCTGCATAGAAAAAACAGGAGGAGATTATGCTAAGTGATGTAAGTCAAGCACAAAAGGACAAGTACAACATGAGTCCACTGAGGTAAGCAAACTTAAAAAACAAAACAAAAATGAGGCATAGGGGAAACACTACTATATACATACACCCCTGAAGTGAGGTCCAGGAACTATGACAGGGGCCAGACCTAAGACGGGGGGGGGGGGGGGGGGGGGGGGGGGGGGGGTGGAGAAAGATAAAAAGACATGGGTGGTGGGGAAGCAGGGCACTAATCCACCCAAGGGGAGGGTATTGTTTATATCTCCACAGGAGACGGAGTGAGAGACAGGCTTCCACTTGGTGGGCCTAGACGTGAATACAACATACCAGCATGTACCAGGGAACTAATAGAAAGGATTTCAAGGCTGCCCCAATCCCAACTTGTGAACAAACCCCCACCCTCACCACCCTCTTCCTCCAGAAGAATGCACTTCAGAGGACAGCACTTGGGCTACAGCTTGGGGAGAGGGGTATGTCAGATTACAGCACATGAGAAAGATGCAAAGGGATAGAGAGGGAGGAGAGGACATCCCGATCCATCAAGCCCCAAGATTGATGTTCCTGCTTGGAGCAGAGAATGCATGGGGAGGACCATAGGGACCCACCACAGGACACGGTGTCCCTCACTGAACCACAAGGCTGCATGGGACAGCACTAGAGACACAGTCTGGCCCCATGACATAGGGTTGAGGCACTGAGGGCATGCAGCAGAGAAACAGGAGGAGCAGAGTGATGAAACCCCTTGGGAATACCAAAAATAGACTTTGGAGATAGAGTGTGGCACCCCGTTAGACTCAGCTGGAAAACACAATTAAAGGCCAACAAACAGACCTTGAACTATTTATAGGCTTTTCCATTTTTTGTCAGTGGATTTCTGTTATTGCTATTTTGTTTTTTGCTGTTGTTACTGTTTTGTTGGTTTTGATTTCCTTCATTGTTTTATTTGGCTTTGCTCGGTGTTTGCGCTTATGAATATGCCTGCAAGTCTATCTAGATAAGATAGTGTGTCAGGCAGGGTTCTCTTAGAGAAATAAAAATCAAGACACTAGTAATTCTTTTTATATATTTATATAGAGAGAAACAGTTAACTATCTGTAAAGCAGTACAGATTGCTCGGTGCAACTCACTGGTGTGAGACAGCTAGAAGACTGGCAGTCCTTCAAGTCTTGGGGGACGCTGAGTAGTCCTCTGTAGAGCAATTCAGGCTATCTGGTTACAGGCAGCAAACAGCAAAGCAGGTCACCAACAGTCAGCCAGATGACAGAGTCCAACAATCCCCAACTCAAGAGATGTATATCCCAGGAGCGTGGCGAAGTAGGGCTTGAAGGCACCTCAACTCACAGCAACACAGTCTATGATTAGGTGTCCCATGGGTAGTGTTGCTTGGAGGTCGAGGCACAGGATGAACAAGGCAGCTCTCTGGTCCGAAGATCCAGAAGCAAGAGAGAGGGCGGGACTCGCCAAGCTCTTCCTATCTCTGCCATTCAATTAATCCCGTGTGTTCATTGGCCTTGCCACAACAGACCCCCCAATCTTCTGTGGCCATGTTGGCATAACAAACCTACCCATCACAATCCACCCCTTGCCCACATGGCACCTGCACACAATTTTTTGCCCACATAGAATTTCCAGACATCAATGGAATCAAACTTATACTTAACATCAAACATCTATCATACATATAAATGAGAACACAATGAGTCCAATTGTAGCTGATATATCATACATTAGCAAAGAAAAGATTCAATAAACTCATAAATAGAAAATACATGAACAATCACAAACCTCGCTTCTGCAATTGATCACATGGTCGTAATTGTTTGGTCGAACTACTTTTTTCTACTATCCATTCTGTATTACCTTTGCCCTCAGTAATCACTTAAGCTGGTTGTGTTTTTTTGCCTGGTGGGGTGACCCAGACCTTCATTCCTGAGGGGTCTAGGTCATTAGATGTCCTGTCATGATGGGGTTCCTGTAATTTACCATTAACTTTTATCACAGGGCATGGTAGCACTAAGAGTCGGCCTATGGGATCTCTTGGATTCCAGATATATTCCTCTTTACCCCCATTATGTAACACCAGTCCAATTTCTTCTTGATAATCTGGATCAATCACACCACTCAGTACAGTAACACCCTTCTGGATCTGTTGATCCAAAGGCATGAGAAGGTCAAAGTGGCCAGGGGGCATTCTCAGCTGCCAATTCAGTGGAATCTGTGCTGTGTTTCCAGGTGGGAGAGTTCCTTCCTTCGGGACCAGGACCTCCAGTCCTGAAGAACATAGGGTTGCTGGGACAGGAAGAAAAAATGCTGCAAGTGGGTCAATAGGAATAACAGTGAGTGGTGCCACTCCAGTTTCCACCCCTTGGTTCCTGGACCCATGAATTGTGGCTATTGGAGACACAGCACCATATATTGGCCACTGGTTTAAAGCATATACAGCTTCCTGGAGAACACTGCCCCAGTCTCTCAAGTTGTTGTCACATAGTTTGCATTGCAGTTGTGTCTTCAGGAGCCCATTCCATCGTTCTATCAAGCTAGCTGCTTCAGGATGATGAGGAACATGATATGATCAGTGGATTTGCTGTAAAGTGAGTTCCTTGATCTGAAGCAATGCTATGTGGGATGCCATGCC
>PVJH01048832.1:0-10699 GCA_004026705.1 Nesogale talazaci
TGGGGGGAAAGAAACATTTAGGAACTAGAGGAAAGTTATATGTTTCATCATTGTTATACTGCCCCCTGAAGGACTTGACCCTTCTGTAAGGAGATATCCAGTTGTCTTGGGTCCCCAATCTGCAGTCTCCCTCATTCACAATTATTTTATTTTTTGTACGTTGATGCCTAATACCTGATCCCTTCAGCACCTCATGATCACACAGGCTGATATGCTTCTTCCATGTGGATTTTGTTGCTTCTGAGCTTAGCTTCAAGCCTTTAAGACGCCAGACACTAGATCTTTTGATAGCTGATCTCTATCAGCTTTCTTCACCACATTTGCTTATGCTGCTTTGTCTTCAGTGATTGCATTGAGAAGGTGAGCATCATGGAATGCCAATTTAATAGAACAAAGTATGCTTGTATTGAGGGAGTACTTGAGTGGAGGCCCAAAATCCAAGATGGACTTCTTAAAAGACACAATTACATCATCACCTGGTGGCAACATCTTACAGGGCTGAGCAAGGTTGTCAGTATATGCTCTAAACCAGGATCCAATATATGGTTCTGGTTTTCAAATAACCAGTATTCATTGGTCCAGGAACCAATGAATGGCGCCACTCATTATTACTAATAATGACCAGCTCACCACATCCACATTTTTGCTTCCTGTCCCTGAAGTTCTAGACTCTCTGCTTCTGGAGGTCTTTGTTCCAAAGGAAGAAATACTTCCACCTGGAGTCATAGTACTGATTCCATTGAATTGGAAGTTAAGAAAGCCTCCTGACCATTTTGGATTCCTCATGCCTATGGATCAAAGGCAAAGAAGGTCATTACAGTATTGAGTGGTATGATTGATCCTGATTACCAAGGGGAAAAGGAATTAATATTGCATAAGAGAGGTAAAGAAGAATATGTTTGGAATCCAGGAAAGTCCTTAGGTTTTCTCATGTACTATAAGACGTACTCTTATATGTCTTTTATATAGGACTACCAAGTCCTGTAATAATTAATATCAACAGTAAAGTACAGCACTCCAATTCTGACTTGACTACTAATAGCCCAGACTCTTCAGGAGTGAAGGTTTGGGTCACCCTCCTACCTCTACCAGCAAATAACTATGACCAGTCAAGTTACTTGCTGAGGGCAAAAGAAATATGGAATGGGTAGTGAAAGAAGATAGTTATAGGCACATGTCTGTGATTGTTATGATCATTCCAGCTGCAGAAACTCAAACTGTAATTGTTATGGTCATTCCTATTTGTATGTATGCATCCAATATCCCTGCTTTTTTTCATTTATAAAATATAAGTTGAACAGAGGGTTAGTAGATTTTCAATTATGTATATGTTAATTGTGTCATCTATGTGTAAATATGATTTTATTATTATCTATGCTTGGGGATTATGAATTGTTAAAGAGTTGGGTACAAGTGTCAAGTTGACATGGGGTGGTCTGTGATACTTATATTTATGCTAACTTGACATATCTCAGTGAAGGTAGAGATGGAGTCCAACCTACCCACCCTTCACCGTCACAGCATTGCCAATCTCAGCAATGGTCCTGAAGGGATCTTCTGTCCTGAACTCCCTATGTTACAGGTCCCTATCTGTACCAGTGTATTCCTCCGGTCTAGCCAGATTTGTAAGGTAGAATTGGGATCATGATATTGGGGGTGGGGGGAAAGGAAAACTTTGAAGAACTGGAAGAAAGTTGTATGTTTCATCACTGATACACTGCACCCTGACTGGCTCGTCTCCTCCCCGCGACCCTTCTGTAAGGGGATGTGCTGCTGCTCAGGGTCTCTCTTATATAAAAGACCACAGGGGCTGAGCCCCGGTAGCATAGTGGTTGAGTGAGGGACTGCGGCCGACTGACTCGGCGGTTCAAATCGAGCAGCAGCAAGGTTGGGCCTCCCACTCCTACCAGAGGGGAGTGATGCCTTAAAGAAGAAAAAAAAAAGACCACACATTGAAGCTACATGAGCAGGAAAAGCCTCCAGCTTACATCTGATCTACATGTACTTCTACATCTCTAGAAGCCATTTCTCTTTTCCCTCTTCTTTGTCTTTTTAATATATAATACATTTTAATATATAATATATTTAATATATATGTATATGTATCCATTTATTACAGGCCAGAGAGGTTTCATGTTGTGGAGCTTCTATTGGTCTTCGATGGCAGACTTTACTGTGACAGCAGGGGTGGTGGTGTAGGTCCAGGCGCCACCAGCCACTGTTCTCCTACATGAACCAGATGCCCACAGCACATCTCTTCATTTTGGTTTTGCTACAAAAAGAGCATATGTACTTGGCAGGTTGGCTGATTTGAATTTTCTTCACCATTTTCCTAGGGGAGGCACTGTAATATGGCACATGTCCCTTATTTGCCCACGATCTTGGTGCATTTGGCCATCTTGCTGCAAACTAGTTCCAAGCCAGAAATCTCTAAGTCATTTTTTGATGTAGATCTCTTTCTATATGTACACATATACCAGCATTCCTGGTTTTGAAATTGAAATGCATAGCTGTAAATTGAGGTCAGGCTTTTGTAGTGCCACCTCTTTACACTAGACAGCCGCTCTTTTCTACATCAAACCAACTTCAAAGAACTTATATGAATTCAATAAAAGTGGAAACAATAAACATATGCTGAACATTTGCTCTCATTTTACAGGTAAGAAGATAAAGGCTGGAAAAGTTCAAGAAACATGGTAGGTGATGGATTTTAATCTATAATCTATTACATTTAAAGGGCAAATTAATCTGCTTTCAATTTCAGACGCCTCTTATTTCTTACCGAAGCAGCTGAGTGGGTTTGAAAATTTCTAATAATTAATCAAGCTCTAGGAACATCTGTTACCTGTTGCTTACTTAGCATCACAGCTGGTGAAATAGGTGAAGAAAAAACACTTAAGAGAAGGTGACAACAAGAAAGGCTGTTTGCTATTTGAAAATTTGTATCTAGAGTAACAGTATCATGTTACTTTTGAAAATATATTATCAAGGCTAAATTTATTATTCAGCTGTCATCTCAGATGTAATAGTTGTCAAAAACATAGAAAGTTGTTTCCCCAAAACACATCATGGTCAATGTGCCTAATGTCAGAAGCTGCTTATATGCATTCTAAATAACTTCAGTCCTTCAGTTTGGACATTTTCTAATCAATATGCATTGCCTTACTGCATATGAGTTATTCATTGTGTTAAAATACGCGAGGACTAAGATACTGATTTGTTCTATATTTCAGTGCTACGATATAGATGTTATTAAATCTGGTCTCTCTTTGTCTTCACTCTTCCTGATGAAACTTCAATAAGTATTTTCCCCTTTCTCTTCTCTCTTTTTTTTTTGTGCCTCTGTCAGCATAAATGTAGCTGGATAGCTTGATGTTATACAGCAAGGACCTTTTTCCACATATGGATCTTTATCCACATCCATGACCAAAGTTATTCACAAGATAAGAGCAAGTAGATTTGTGTTGGGAAGCGTTTACATGTCTAAAAGGAGATTATATTAAACCCCAACCTTGTAAAGTTGCCATGAGGATTTAGTGACATAATGTATGAAAACATTTTGCTTTTTAACTTTTGTTGTGAACTAGGTGAAGGTTTATCATCAGTTTACATTCAATAATTCATACATGTTTTGTTTGAATTCATCCATTGCAATCCCCACAATATACCATCTTCTATTCTTTCTCCTGGGGCCTAGTATTTCTCTTCTTCCTTCCTTCCTAACCCTTTGTCCAGGGGTCAATGATGCACTTTTGATTTGTCTGGTTATTTATTCTATCTCAAGAATGGGTTCACGTCCCAATATGAAGAGTGACTGAGAGGCATCGTCTCAGGATTCCCCCCAATAAGCCTGGCCGCTTTTGTGATTTTGAGCTTTATTCTTCATTTTCTTCCAGTCAATCCAGGATCTGCAGTTGGTGGTGGTCCCTGAGCACCATCTAATTCCCGTGGTGTCAGGGTTGTGGAGACTGATGTTTGTGTGGTCCATTAGTCCCTTGGACTAATTATTTCATCTTTCTTCTCTCCTCCAGACAGGGGGAGATCAATGTTCACACTTTTAATGTCTACTTGCAGCTTTTAAGATCCCAGTTGTTATTAGCTCAAGTAAGCTCTAGCACACTGTCTTGTTGAATTATGCTGTGCCAATAGACAGTGGTTCTAATGAACTAGATCCAGTAATTAATTCTCTGTATGATTTATCACATTCATGATATATTTGCAGCAATGATAAATACGTGTATACAAATATATATATACATATATATGTGAAAATTCATCACAGTGTGTTAAGTTCTGGAAAATGTAAGTGATATTTAAATCAAAGCTATTATTATCATATTTCCTAGGGAGAAGAATTATTCTGAAGCACAATCAGTTCAACACCTGTCATACCTCTCTGGACTGTGAAAAAGTCTACCTTCAGAAACAGTCACTCCCCAAAGCCGCTTCAAAACTATGGTGCCTTTTATTGTTTAATATAACAAAAATATTTGACATACACACAAAAGAAAAGGAAAAAAGAGGTTTTGTGAATGATTAGTTTTTTCAGGATTCTGAAAAGGGCAAGCAATCTTGACCATTCCTGAGGGGGAATCCTTCACTCACCAGGTCTTAGTGATCTAGTCCTGCCACGAGAGAAATCCCACAAGAGGCTGACTTTCTCACTCTGTCATTGAGTTAATGTCCACCTACAGCTACCTTATGGAACAGGAGAGAACTCTGAGTTTCTGAGACTGCAACTCTTCCTGAAGGGAAGGGTTTAACAAACCTAAATTTATTTTCTCACAGTTTTGGAGGTGAGGAGTCTATGGGAAGACACTTCTGGAGAAAGGTTCACATTTCCTTTGACAACTGTGACTCAGGCATCTTTAGAGATCTCCAAATGCTTTGACATTAATCATGTCTTGGGGCTAGGAGATTTCTCAGTGCATAACTGGGTCTGAAGGATACTCTCTGTGATTGGCTCTTCTTTTTTGGTGGCAGTATGTCTCTTTGATCTCTGATTAGATTGACTCACGATAGACTCTACAATCCTGTAGATTGTATGATGCTTTATTGGTAATTGCCTCATTAACATTAAGTTGTTGTAGTTAGATGCCTTCAAGTGAGTGCTGACTCATGACAATCCTCTCTATGTATAACAGAATGAAACACTGCCTGTCCTGGACCATCCTCACACAACGTGTTTTCATGTTTGAGCCCATTGCTGCAATCATTTTGCCAATCCATTATGTTGAGGGTCTCCTTTTTTTGCGGCCCCTCTACTTTACCAAGCATAATGTCCTTCTCCAGGGACTGGTCTCTCCTAATAATTTGTCCGAAGTATATGAGACAAATTGTTGTCATTCTGGCTTCCAAAGAACATTCAAGCTGAGCCCCGGTGGCGTAGTGGTTGTGTGCGGGACTGCGGCCCACTGGGATGGAGGTTCGATTCCGGCTCCCAGGAGCAAAGGCTGGGCCTCCTACTCCCACCACCTGAGGGCAGTGATGCCTACAAAAAAAAAACAAAAAACAAAACAAAACAAAAAAAAGAACATTCAAATGGGTTGACTTTGCTCCATCCATATTTAATGTCCAACTTTCACATACTGTGATAGGTAGGTTTATTGAGCCAACTTGGCCAATGAACACATGTGGGATTCATAAAGTAGCAGTTTAATTGAAGCGCAAAGAGAGAAATGGCTTGGCTAGGCTTTCCTTTCTGTCTCGTGCTCTCTGAGGATTGGACCAGTGTGTGACTGCCTCAGCCAGTTCTCTGCCTCAACGTGCAAGCTACACTGCTTGTGGGACACCCAACTGGTGGACCATGTCACTACTGTTTGAGGTTTCTTCAAGACCTGCTTCACCACACTGCTGGTGCATACATCACTTGAGATGGGAACTGTTGGACCCAGTCATCTTGCTGACTGTTGGTGACCTGCCCTGCTGTTAGCTGCCTATGGCCAGATTGCCTGTATCGCTTTACAGAAGACTGAACTGTTTGCTTCCTTGACTTGCACTGAGCAACCCTCATGAGTTGAAAGACTGCCAGTAAATTAACTGTCTCAAAGAAGTGAGTTGAACTGAGCTCTCTGTATTGCTTTGTGAACTAATTAGATGATTATCTCTTCATGTTCTATCTAATCTATCTATCTATCTCTAAAATCATAAATGTCCTGGTTTTGTTTCTCTATGGGTGGGGACCCATTTGGGTTGAATGATCCTTTCACAGGGGTTGACCGATTCATAATAGCAAAATGACAGTTATGAAGTATCAGCAAAAACAATTTTATGATTGGGGGAGTCATCACAGCATGAGGAACTATATGAAAGAGTCATGGCATTAGCAAGGTTGAAGCCACTGCTCTAGAGAACGCTATCTTACACACATACACATGAGAGGGTTGAAAAGATCATGGGTTGTGTTAGGGACACTTTAGCCTTAAAAGTAACGTGCTTGCTTTTCAAAACTGTAAAGAGGTTCTATACAGCAGATATACCAAGTGCAAAGCATCATTTCTCTCTTGATAACTGCTCCCACGAGCATTAATTATGAATCCACGCAAGACAAAATCCTTAACAACTCTAATTCTTTTTATCTCTATTTTGATGTCACTTATTGGTCCAGCTGTGAGGATTTTACCCTTTATTTACATCAAGTTGTAATCACATGGAAGTCTGAAATTCCTGATCTTCATAAGCAAATGCTTCCAGTTCTCCTCACTTTCAGCAAACAAGGTTGTGTCACCTGCATACCGCAGGTTGTTAAGAGGCCTTCCTCCAATCCTGATGTTACATTTTTCATATTATCCAGTTTTTCTAATTATTTTCTCAGCATACAGATTGAGTTTTTATAGGGAAAGGATGCAACCCTTTTAAACTATGCAGTGCTCCCTTATATTTGCACAACTGCTTTTTGAGCCATATACAAATTCTACAGGAATACAAGAAAGTGTTCTGGCATCCACATTCTTCTCAAAGTTATACACAGATTTTTATGAACCACATAGTCGAATGTCTTGGCACAGTCAATAAAGCACAAAAACAACTTTCTGATATTCTTTGTTTTTAACCAAGAACCATCTGACATCAGCAAAGCTATCCCTTATTCTACATTCTATTCTGAATCTAGCCTGAAACTTTGACAGCTTCTCATCAATAGATTGTTCCAACTGTTGTTGGAGATATTCATCAAAATTTTACTTTAAGGTGATATTAATGACAGTGTTCTATAATTGGAGCATCCTGTTGGTCCACCTTTCTTTGGAACTGGTACAAATATGGATCTCTTTAATCAGTTGGTCAAGTAACTGTCTTCCAAATTTACTGGCATAAATGAGTGCTTCCAGTGCTTCATTAGATTATTGAAACATTTCATTTGGTATCCCATCAATTCTGGAAGCCTTGTTTTTGTCTAATGCTTTCAGTGCAACTTGAATTTCTTCCTTCAGTATCGTTGGTTCTCAATCACATGGTACCTCTTGAAATGATTGAACATGACTATTCTTTTTGGTGCAGTGATTCTGTATCTTCTTTCCAGATTTTTTGATATTCCCTCCATTGCTCAATATTTTACTCATGGAATCTTCAACTATTGTAATTCCAGGTCTGAATTTTTTCTTGAGTCCTTTCAGCTTAAGCTGTGCTCGTAAGATTCTTCCTTTTTATTTTTCAACTTTAGATTTTTACACATTTCCTTATAACACGTTACTGTGTCTTCACAAGCTGTTCTTTGAAAATTTCTGTTCACAACTTGGACTTCATTATTGCTTTCCTTTGCATTAGTTACTTTATGATGAATAAGCCTCATAGTCTCCTTCGGTACCCACAGTGATCTTTTCATTTTTTTTTCTCCAATAGCTTTATTGGTGTATAATTCACATAACAAATGATTCAATAGTTCAATCATATAAAGAAGAGTTGTAGAATCACCACCACAAATAGTTTTTAGGAAATTTTCTTTATTCTTGAACTACTACTGTTTACCGAAGTAAAAATCTTCTTCTTTCTCCCAAGAAGACACTGGTGGTTTCATACTGGTGACTTCACGGTTATCAGCCCAGTGTGTAACCAGATCCCACCATGGCTCCTGGAATTCTCTTTGGTAAGATCAATGCTGAGAATGGAATTTAGTCTTAACAAGGGTGAGCTTCATATGAGGATCAGCAAACCATTGTCCATCCAGGAAAATCCCACTTAGGCAAATCTCAGTTAAGTTCATCCTGGTAATCCCATATTTAAATTCTCTTTCTTTTTAAACAACCCTTTGCCCTCTTCATGTCTGGTGTTCTTGATGTCGTCATCAGGTCTTCTGTCATTAGTGTTGAAGGCAGCAAATCTGTTCTTGAAATGCAGGTAGGATATACTCGAGGCCTTATTTTTACTCTCATGGACTTATTTTAATTTTATTCAGTTTCCGTCTGTTTCAGAGTTGGTCCCTGGCCTGGTTTTAGCTGCTTTTACTGAGTTTCTCTATCATCTCTCCCCACTGATATAATCAATTTGATTTCTGTGTATTCTATCTGGAGAAGCCTGAATATGTACAATCATTTGTGTTGTTGAAAAAATGTATTTTTGTTATTTGGGCATCACTGCCTTTTGGTGGGGGGAGTAGGAGGCCCAGCCTTGCTGCTGGATTTGAACCTCCAATCCAGTGAACTGCAGTCCTGCGCACAACCACTATGCCACAGGGGCTCAGCCCGAAAAAACATATTTTTGATGATGAATTCTGTTTGGTCTTGCAAGATTCTATTATGTGATCTCTAGCTTTAGTTCTATCATCAATATCATATTTCCAATAACCATGTCCTCTTCATTGTTTCCAACATTTCAATTGCCGATAATTATCACTGCATCTTGATAGCAGGTTTGATCAATGTATATAGGACACCCACTCTTTTGCTTTACTTTATAGGTTTATATGGTATTTTCTACATATATAGTCCTTTAACAATAAATTATATTTTTATTTACTTTTGAACTTCTTGTAAGTACAATGTAAATACCGCCATATTTCTTAACATCATATCTGCTATTCAACATTATGTTTAAAGGATTCATATATGCTGTTCCATGCAGTTGATATTTATTCATTTAGGTTTCAGCAGTGCAAAATCCAATGGTTTCTCCATGGGAGAAAGATAAGACTTTCTATTCCCATAAAAATGTACAGTTTTGGAAATCCACAGAGTCTTTTCTATAGGATTGTTATGGGTCAGAATCGACCTGTTGGCAGTTTCAGTTTGATAGTATTCTATTGGAGAACTATACCACAATTTATCCATTCTGTACTTGGTAAAATTTGGAATTGTTTCCATTTGATATCCTTAGGAACAATGCTTATTCTGATACTCTTGACAGATGAAGCATGCTTATGAATTTTAGTCTTGGGAGCACACATTAAGGTGAAACTATGAGAATCTCTTCTATGTTACCACTTAGTTTCAGATTGTTTTATGAATTCATTGCAACAATAAAAATAACTGAAAATTAAAAATTAAAAATTATTGATCTGAAAGACTCACACTGAGTCCATTAGAGATATGATACAAATTTGTTGAACGATGAATAAAAAATGCATAAGTGGATGAAAAAAACCTCACAATAGATGATCAGATTTCTTGAAATTAAGGTTATAAGAGAATATTCAGTTCTTTCTGTCCAGGATCTTTATTCATAGGGGACAGGCTACAGGGATAGGTTATGTGATTGAGAGGCATTTGTCTTGTTTTTATTCCTTAAAAAAAAGAGAGAAAAGTTGCCATTAAGTTGACTCTGACTGATGGCAGTTCTATGTGTCTAAGAGTAGAAAGGTACTCCATAGGGATTCCAATGGTTGAATTGTTGGAAATCGGATGTCAGGCCATTCTTCTGAGGTTCCTTTGGGGGAACTTTTGGTTAACCTTTTGGTTAGCAGCCAAGGGTGTTAACTGTTTGCATCACTTCTACCTTCCAATGATCCAGACAAGATGGAGACACACACGCACAAGAAAGTCAGCATGAAAAAGATAATATCACTTCAAAGGGATTCAGAGACAGAGGAAGGCAGAGAGGGAGGAAGTGAAGGAATAAGCTATGACAATCTTTGAACTATAAGTCATTCTCTTCCACTCCATTGACTAAATTCCCAGAATGCAATCTGAAGATGAAGTAGCCACCAGAAACTCCTTTCTTAGTAAGATCACAGTGCTTCTTTGACTCTGCTTGCAAGCATCCTTATGTTAGTCTGGAACACCTCGTGACGTCTGGTGCCCCAGTCACTTTGGCTACCTTCCTTCTTATCACAGACTTCCCAGCATTTCCAGGATTGGGACATGGAGTTCTTCAAGAAGCCCAGTCTTCTGATAACTCTTGCTGCTATTCATTTTCAATTTGCTGGTAACTTTCAGCCACAGTTAGTGTACAAGCTGTTTTCTTTCATTCAACTCAACTAGTCTGCTCCCACATAATCCTTAATGTTTTGCCCATGAAAAAGACCTTTAGCTTAAAAAGTAAATAAATGAAAATGATTTGATCTTTCTAATGGTATTTCTTTGTCCTTATTCACTAAAGATGTCTATATAATTTAAATTCTCTTTGGGAGGAGGGTGGCGAGTTATCTGAAGATAATTAATACAATCTAATTTTTTTTCTTTAAGGCATTATTTCTAGTTTTTTTTCCACTGGCAGATGTACATATTTCCAATTTCAATAGACTTTTTTTCTCTTTAGAAAGAAGCAC
>PVJH01048833.1:0-10603 GCA_004026705.1 Nesogale talazaci
GGTGGAGGTGGTGGTGGAGGTGGTGGAGGTGATGGTGGAGGTGATGGTGGAGGTGGAGGTGTTGAACATAAACCCATTGCCACTGAGTCGATGTCAACTCACAAGGGCCCTGTCGGACCAAGTAGAACTGCTGTGAATCTTTATGGAGGAGAAAGTCCCATCTGTCCCCCGCAGAGGGGCTGGTGGATTCAGACTGCTGACCTTGCGATGAGCAGCTCAACGTAGAGCCCCCTTATTCCACCAAGGCTTCTTTTGTTGAGAATCCAGATGGCAAAGCACACACGATTCAACAGTTTCTACGTGTCAAATTCAGTGACCTCAACTCCGTTCTTCCATGTAGTCCCCCACTCACCCTCCTCTGAATTGTTCCACCCCGATTAACGTCAACTCACTGACCCCCGAGCTTCCCAGCGCGTCCTGGGAGTCGCTGTGGTCACTTTGATCCCTCCGCAAACCCACCGCCGTCAAGTCGATGCCCGCCAGGAGGAGCCCTCCACGGGCTTTCTCAGGCTGTGGATCTGAGCGGACGCTGATAGCTTCGTCTTTCTTCCTGGAGCAGCTTCTGGGTTTGAACCAATGACCTTTCCGTGAGCAGGCTAGTGCTTACTCCGCAGCACCACCAGAGTGTTTCCTGATCCCACATAAACCCACACTAAACTCATTGCCGTGGAGTCGATGCTAACGCACAGTGACCCCCGGCGGTTCCTGAGGCAGTGACCATTTACAGGAACAGAAAGCCCTGTCTTTCTTTCCTGGAGATACTGTGGGTTTTGAACTGCCAACCACTCAGACTGCAGCCCAACAGATAACCAAGCGAGGACCCCTTCCAGCCCTGTATAGGTAGTCCTTGACAGAGCACAATGTCCAAGGCAGATAGGCTTTCCTCATTAGTCTAAACTACTGTGTGGCTTTAAGAAGACTTGGGGGATGTTTCTGGTTTGAGGTGTAAAGGTGATCTCAGGATGGGCCATTGTTTCAGTGCACCCAGCCTCTGTGGTTCCAGAAAATTCTGTGGGAATTGGGAATTTTGTTCTGCAGTTTCCCTCTTTTGATCAGAATGCATCCATCAGCTCTTTGACCACAGTATTCAGTCATGGTGGTGGGGCACCATCTGGTCCTTCTGGTCTTGTAGAGGAGGCAGTCTTTGCTGGCGTCAATTCACCACACATCCCAGGTCTTCCTCCCTGGGTTATTTCCTCCTTTTAAGTCTTGCTGCAATGACCGCTGGTGTCCAGGAGACCGTTGGAGTAGATGCCTAGGAGTGGGATTGCTGGGTTGTGTTGTTGCGCTCGGAGTCAGCATCTGTGCGTAGCATTGGGGAGGTGTTTTTAATTATAATCCTAACCACTGCATGCACTCTCTCCCACTCTTCCTGTGAGCACTTCTGTCTGTCTGACTCGCTGCTTCCTGCCCATGAGGAAAACAGCCAGGCTGTTGCTGCTGCTGTTGTCATCATCCCTCTGTGTCTGCTGTCCACTCTCGACATTGGCCCTAAATGCAGAGCCCATAACAGATGACCATGTTCTCCCACTACTGCTCGGAAGCTCATTCCTTTTCCTTCATAGTGGTCCCTTGGAGGCAATAATGCAGCAGTAGGGTTTGAGGACAGAAAAAAAGGCGGGACTTCCTCCTCTTATAAAGAGTCACCAGCTCGGGAATTCACAGGGACTGTTCTGCCCCGACCTGAAGGCTCTCTATGAGCCGGAACTGACTTGATAGCTGTGAGTTTGGTTTCGGTGTTTGGAGATGTTGGGGGTTGGCGGGGAGGCTTGAGGAACTAGGGTGCAGAGAGAAAGAGAGAAGGGAGCGCACCCTGGTTGCTTCTGTTTGAGCATCAGCCCCGCCCCGAGCCGCCTTGGCGAATGAGTGTTCCTGGGCGGGACCTCGTGGCTGCGGCCACAGTGTGAGCCCCGCTCCCAGGGAGCTGTGCGCAGTGGCAGTCTGGACTTCCACAGGGGCGGTCCTGCCCTGTCCTCCAGGGGGCGCTCGGCATTGGAAGCGACTCCATGGCAGTGAGTTAGGAGCCCAGGTTCACGTCGCATTGAGCTGCCAGCTGCAAGGTCAGAGGTTTGAAACCACCAGCCTCTCCAAGGGAGGAAGGTGAGGGTCTTTCCGCCCTCAAGAGTTTCCGTCTTGGAAACCCGCACATCCTACAGTGGAATCAACTCAATAGCATGACGTGTGTGTGTGTGTGTGTGTGTGTGTGTATGAGCCAACATTTGACCTCTGTCAATCTGCTGTCATAAAGACAATGTGTAAGCGAGTGAGTACAGATATGTCCCAATAAAGCTTTCTTTATAAAAGCAGTTACCTCACCCCCTCTCTGTGTTAGGTTGTGCTAGAAAGCGTTAAGTGCCAAGGAGAACAGCAGTAAGAGCCAAAGAGAATGGAGAGGTAATGGATTGTCGGAGAGGAAGGAACCCATGCAAGTGCCGGAAGGAAGGGAACCCAGGCGGAAGGAGTAGCCAGTGCAAAGGCCCTGGGGCAGGAGTGTTCCCAGCAATGATGAGCAACAGTGAGGTGGCTGGAGTGGCTGGGGGTGGGAGGAGAGGAGGAGGGGGAGCTGGTGAGTCCAGGGCAGTGACAGGAGCCCTCACAGTCCATATCATCCGTCATCCAACCCAGCAGAGCTTAAAGCATTGGTGCTCAGCCTGTGGGTCATGACCCCTTTGGGGGGGCCCGAACAACCCTTTCACAGGGGTCACCTGATTCATCACAGTAGCAAAATGACAGTGATGACGTCGCAACAAAAATCGTCTTATAGCTGGAGGCTCAGCACCACATGAGGAAGTGTATTATGGGGTCACGGCACCGGGCAGGTTGGGAAACACTGGCTTAAAGAGTAGAAGGAGGAAGAGGAATCAAACCACAATGGAGGGGTGTTCCGTGAGCTACAGCGACTAGAAATTGGGACAGGGAGTCTCCCAGGCCCCGGTGGGATCAACCCTGTTCTTTCTCATCCCGCGTGCCTGGGCAATCAGCCGTTCTGAGCTGTTTACGGTTTGTCTGTCTGCTGTGTGTGTGTGTGTGTGTGTGTGTGTGTGTGTTGGTGTGTTTTTTTTTTCATGTCCTCTATACTTTTCTCTGAATGAAATGAGAGGGGGGCAAACTGTAACGCAGAAGGCACTTAAGGATCTTACTGGGACTCAGTCATTAATTTGCTTGATGAGTCTTTATCGAGCGCTTACTAAGTGCCAGCCACCACACCACATCAGCGCCGGCATGAATCAGTGTCCTCTCTCCAGATCCGCCCGGCCAATCGCCGGAAGCGTGAGACACTCCACAAGCACCAAAAGGGGCAAAGCGGGACGACGATTTGGCGGTGAGACGGGATAAGGGGTCAGGCTGTGCCGCTGGGTGGACTTGAGGAAACCCAGAGAGATAAGATGGAAGGGTGTCCCTCCCAATGGACTCTACTGTGCCTCAGATGATTCCCTCTGCCTTCACCCCATCATTTGCACTTGGGCATGAAGCCATCCCCCCACAGGGACCTCCTATGTATTTCTCACTCAGCCAGTGCTTAGGGAGCACCTACTGTGTGCCAGGCACATACGCACAGTGCCACGCAAACATAAAAATCCTTAAGAAAAACTTTTGGTATGCCTGGTGAGGAGGGGTGGGCCAGAGGTGGATTACCCCCCCACACACCAAAAAAATTACCAAGCCTGATCATGTTGGCTGGTACGAATTTCTTCCTCCTGGGAGTTTCTAAATAAAATTCTCTTGCAATGCCCTATTTCTTCCCAAAGTGAATCTTGCTCTTAGCAAGGCAAGAACCTAATTCTGGTAACTTATCATTTGCCTGCTGGCCTCTGTTCCATCAGCTGTGAAATGGGGCCGATCCTGTCTGCCTGAAGTCCAAGGGTGTCCTAAGAGTCAGACATCATTTGCCATGACGGGTGAAAAAAGGAAGAGGGAGAAGTTTCCTGGACAAGGTGGTTTAGGGGGTGAAGCATGCTGGGAAGAGAAGGGCAGTGCATCAGGCGAGCCTTTCCAATCGGGAGGTGGGGGTGGGTATCTCTGAGCAGGCCACAGTGGAATCGAAGGCATCAGTCAAGCCCAGGGCTGGGAGGGTGGGGCTCTAGGTGGAGGCTCTGGGACAGGAAAGGGGCACTATGCAATACTGAGCCTTCTCTGGTAGGGGCCCCTTTTCTCCATGCATCCTATGGGAGACATTTGCCCACCCATCTCAGAAGACACACACACACACGTCCTCAGTTGACTGGCACTGACGCCTGGAGAGAGAGCCTGGTGTATCAGTCAGCACAGCCAGGCGGTGCTGCAGTAACAAGCATCCCTAAGTCCCTGCAGCTTGAGCAGCAATGGCCCCTATCCCGCTCACACGACATGTTCACATCAGATTGTCTGGGGCCAGGGGAAGGTCCGGGGTCCAGCTAACAACTCAGCTGCCACCGCCACCACCCACACTCTTGCCAATGGTTATCCCTGAAGGAGAGAGTCCGGGAGGGATCCACACTGGCTGTTCAACACCTGAAAGTGACACAGGTACCTCCACTCACGCCTCAGTGTCCAGAGCTCACCCTGTGTCCCCAGACCAACCGCAAGGGACCGGGAAAGACCATCCCCAGAAATATTGGATGATCAACCTCCACTCCTCCGCTAACCCAACAGTGGGCGGGTCAAACCCTCACGGAGCAGCCAGGGAGGAAAGACCCGGTTTTCAGGTAGAAGGCATCCCAAAATGCTCTGCTGTGTAGCAGCACATGGGGTTATCAGGAGTCAGATCCGCTGTCAGGGTGACAGGTTTGATTTGGAGGGTTCATGGAGAAAGAGTGCCTCGGGCTGGGTACTCCTTGGAGCCTCTGGAAGAAAGATGAGGTGCTCTGTCAGGAGCCCTGGTGGTGTGGTGGTTAGGCAATGGGCTGCGATGCTCACGGTTGATGGTTTGAAACCCCCAGCAACACCAAGGGAGAAAAACGGGGCTTTCTGCTCCTACAAAGACACAGTCCCAGGAAACCCCCAGAGGCCACTATGAGTATTGATTCCATTGACGGCAGTGATTTGCTCTGTTGGGGGGATTTCTTTCAGCAAGGGCAACATGGGATTTCCTCCCCAGACCAGACGCCCATGTACCCGGCCCTGATTGCACTGCCCAAGGGGACGAGACCAGGAGGGAGAGACTTGAGCACACATACACACACACACCCCTACAGTGATGGAAGGCTGCCAATCCGCTGGGGCAGCTCCGAGGTCCCTCTCAGGGAGATCCACTTCTGTTTTGCACTCCAGCATACCCCACTATCCAGGGAGAGCCCGTCTCCTCATCCAAACCTGCATCCCACCCTCCCCCAGCTTGTCCGCATCACAGGAGCTAGAGCGGGGTGAGCTTGGAAGAGAAGCCGTGCCCCTCGCCAGGCCCAGCGGAGGCAGGAGCAGGGAAGGCACGGTGTGCAGGTAGTTTTGACCTGCCTCTCCTTCTGCCATCCCGTTAACACTGGGGGAGCCTGACACTGTGTCAGGAAACAGCAACAACAGGACCCAGCCTCTCCCTCTTGAGGGTCGGCCATTCAGAAATGAGCACGTCTAAGGGAGTGCCTACCGGAGATGAGACGGCAGTGTACCAAGAAAACAATAGCAGAGATGGAGGATGAGAAATGGGGGTGGGATGGCGGGGTGCAGCTGTCCAGAGCCATCAGAGAGCCATTCCTGAACGGTGAGGGAGTGCCTGGGCAGGGGTGTGAGGGATGGATATTCCAGAGGGAGCTGCCGTGCAAAGGCCCTGAGGCAGGACAGTGCAGCACAGCTGAGGACCAAGGAAGAGCCTGGTGTGGCTGGGACAGTGTGAGCGGGAGGAGACCAGAGCAGAGAGGTGTCAGAGTTGGGGATCGTCCCTGTGATTGAGGGCACATGTGCCTCCGTTTCCTCACCTGGAATGTCAGGCATGAGTGCACACCTAGTTTGGGCGTGGGGCGAGAGGAGGAAATGTAGTAAGATTGGCCAAGTATTGACACCGTAGGTGTGTCCGTGCATGCGTGTGTATGTGTGTGTAAGAGAGAGAGAGAGATTCTCTCATGTGACCACATGTCTTGTGCTCAGAGACCCCGAAGCCTGTCAGGAGCCAGTGGGTGGATGCATGCTTTATTAGCAGCCTCTGAGAGGAAGGGGCCTCCAGAAGTCCCAGCTGCACCTCCCATTCAGTCCACCCAACTCCCACTCAGTCCAGCCCCAGCCCCAGCCCGCTCCCTGAGACAGCCCTAGATTTCCTGTCTGCCTGTGCAGGCTATATTTAGCCGTGAGAAATGGGAGCAAAAAGCCCTCAGCTGCCGCAGCATTGGAAAATAAAGGCGCAAAGCCAGCCTTGTCTCCTGTCCAGCCCAATTCTGCTGACTCTATTCCCACCCCATTCTGCCAGAACCTTCTGGAAGCACCGCACTAGAACAACCACCTTACGGTTTCCCAGACCCAGTAGCATCCATGATGAATGCTGACTTGAGGGAAGAAAAAAGATGTTCTATTTTTCTTAATAGAAGCTAAATAAGCATCCAGAAAGCTTCCTCGATCGTGAGTAAACAGCATAATGCATCTCAGCTTCCTAACCACGCTGTGTCGCCAACACTCAGATCAGGAAACAGTCTTCTCGGATCCAGAAGCTTCCCAACCCTTGTGGCTGTCCAATCACTACTCCCAGAGGGTGGCCATCCTAGGTCCCCCAGCATCACTCACTAGCTGCCCGGCTTTGCGCTTCACCGAGGTCGAATTTCAACGTTATTTTTCATCTGGCTTCTTTGAGCACCGTGAACTGTGTCCACCGTCCCATGGGAGCTCACACCGTTGTTCATTCACATTGTGCCATGATTCCATGTTCTCAGTGGCGGATGCACATGGGGGTCCTTTCCAGTTTGGGGCTACTGTGAAAATCCTGCAGCAAGCATGTTCACGTGTACTCTGGAGAACAGGTTGATATTTCTGTCGAACGACTGCTCAGAAGTGGAATTACTGGGTCTCAGCAAAGAGGTGCTATGAGCTTTAGCAGAAGCTCCCAACCCATTTTTCCAAGGGGAGGATTCGAGCCTCCTCTCACGGTGAGCTCGCGGAGTTCCGGTGGCTCCCCAGCCTCACCAACACCTGCTAATGTCAGTCCTTTTTATTTTAGCTTTCTGTTCTATGGCAGTGGCAGTGTTGTACATGGTTTTATGTTGTATTCGGTGTGGAGGGTTGTCCTTTTATTTTTTCAAAGAGGTGTGTAGGGTGTGGAATTACTAAATCAATAAGTAAAGCATGTATTCAAAACATGTAGACAAAAGGTAGAACTTGAAGTCCATTCGCAGAACTAGTAGTGATGATGGTGAAAGGGATTTCTTTTCACTGACTGTCCAGAAGTAATGGGCTCAAGCCGAGCTTCATGCAGCAGCTTCCTGCTGTCACTGAGCATCCAGTTTTCTTTCTGTTATTCATTCCGCCTACCATGATAGGAAATCGGTTCCCACATACACAGGAGCTTTTCTCGTGGACACAAGACAGTTGCCAGAAGCAAACAGGGACATTTGCTTCATTATCCATGGTCAAAACATGATCTCTTCACCCAACCACTAAGCAAAAATCCTAGACCTCCCTCAGATCAGACTAGGCAATCACAAATGCTTATGTCTTAAAGATGGGCTTTTAAAGCCACGTGGGATGCCCTTTCCACAGGCGCTACAGACTTGAAGAACCATTGGAAGATTTCCTCTCTCCTGACTCCGATGCTATCGTTTTGTCAAGCTTAGAGGTTAAGCCCCAGGACTCTGGAATACAGTTTCCCAGTTCGACCTCCACACCTACCCCTGATCGCTCTGTAACTCAGGGTGCTGATGGTTTTGTCTCTCTCTGCCTGTTTCATCAGTTGTCAAATAGGCACGGGGGTAGCATTTCCAAAAACCCAAATCACTGCCATCAAGTCGATTCCATCTCAGCCACCAAATAAGACCAGGGAGAAATGCCCCCGGAGAGCTTCCAAAACTCTTAACTCTTTAAAGGAGTGAAAAAGTTTTGTCTTTTTCATGCCACGCGGCTGGTGCCTTTGAACTGCTGACCTTGCAGAGAGCAGAGGAGTGCTTCACCACTGTGCCACCAGAACTCTTGATGTTAGCATAGGCACATCAGAAGGCTTAAATGAGTAGCACCGGTCATAAATAAGCAAAGCTCAGTGCCTGGGACTCATTTCTTCTGACTCTTAAACCTCAGAAGTCTCTCCGTCATCTCTGATTTTCTTATTCTTTCTCTTCCTCTTATGCTCTTCTTGCTGGAGTGTTATTTGGGAAAGCGAGTGTGGAATTCCTGGAAATTTTTTTTGCAGGGAATAGAGGAGAGAAACCCTTGAGGGGGGACAAAGGGCTCACAGCCTTGCTTGGTGATTTAACCAGTCCATCAGGCCTTTCCGTCGTGCGCTTCCTCTGAGGGAAGACTGTGACTGGGGGAAAAGATTGTGAACAGAGGTTTATATCTTCACTGAGGAGGAATTTGTGTTCTGCTTCTCCCGGTCTCTGGCTTAGAAGTCCTCCTCTGGTTCTTGCTGATCCCCAGGCCCTGTGGGGATGACACAACTGGGGTGTAAGCCTCTTGCCTGACTAACCTTCCTTTCCCACTCGGGGCTGCCAGAGATCCAGGACTCCACAGGCCAAGGGCATTTGAGTACAGAGCCCCTCAGAAGAACTTGCGAGGTCACACCTGAGCCCCCGTCCACCTCACCTGCTCTCCTTCCCGTCTCCACAGAGCAACGATGCCTCAGGGAACACTTGGAACTGGTTGTACTTCATCCCCCTCATCATCATCGGCTCCTTTTTTATGCTGAACCTCGTGCTGGGTGTGCTGTCAGGGTAAGTCTCGGTCCCACCCCACCCCTCTCTTTGCCGAGGAAAAGGCCACCAGACAACGGACCCCTCTCTAACCTAGAGTAGACGACACAGCAAGCCATTCACAGGTCCATAGGTTGTGCACTGCATCGGGCCACTCTGAGAGAGGAGAGACCCAGGGGACCTGAAATCAAACCCATTCTCAACTCACCCCCTCTACCCCTACTGCCTAACAACCTTCCCCCAGAGAAAGGAGGATTTCTTTCTAGGGTAAGCCTCTCCTTTGAAAAGTCTCCTCAAATTTCTCAGACCTCCCTGTCACTCGCCTGCCAGAAACTCAAAAAGCTTAACCTTCTGCGATTTGCATTTTCATATAATAGATTGTATTTCCCAAGTACAACACCATACATAGACCTTACCATGCCTTTTCATGTATATTGTCTGTATATTTTCTCTTACTTACCTGTCACTCGAAAAAAAATTTTTTTCACTTAATCATAAATGGTGACTCTGGTATCATCAGGAATGCCAGATCCTTCTTGCAGCCCCCACTGACATCCTTTCCAACGTCTTCTAATCCTCACGCATGTCCCGAAGACCACCGTCCCACCTTCCAAAGAGGAAGAAGGGACACAGGAAGGCGTGGGGCCTGTGTCAGGGAACCAGAACTCTGGCAGAAATCACCAGCTTATGTTTCAGCGGCTTCACCTAAAGGAAGACAGGAAGTATTTTTAACTGGCCACGCTGTCCCCTCAGATAAAACTGAGGCTCCCCGGGTCAGGATAAATGTGAGAAAGAGAAAGAGAGACGTAGCCGGCAGCGGTGGCGTGGCACGGCTTCCTGCCCTGGGTGGGCTTTCGCTTTTGACGCCAGCTGATGGAATTGGTGGGAACCGTGTGAGGCCAGCAAAGACCCTTCCCCCGAAAATATTCTGACATTTCCCCGGAAAACCTGACTTCTCTTGTCAACCACTTCTTGCCGGTGGAACCTGAACCCGGGCGCACCCATGCGCGCGTGCGCGCGCGCGCGCACAAGCTCCCGAGCCTTTCCAGGGAAGCAGGGGGAAGCCTCCGGGTCCTGAGCTTGCTCGTGCTTCCGCAGGGAGTTTGCCAAAGAAAGGGAGCGCGTGGAGAACCGGCGTGCTTTTCTGAAGCTGAGGCGGCAGCAGCAGATTGAGCGGGAGCTCAACGGGTACATGGAGTGGATCTCAAAAGCAGGTGAGGTCCTTCTGCCCGTCCCGCTCGAAGTCTGGGCGAGCCGACGGAAGGCCCCGAGGGGAGGGGAAGGAGGAATTGAATCTGTAGCCTCGACACGGAGCAACCAGGATCCAGAATGCGGTGGTGGGTGGTGGAACTTCTGGGACGTTCTGAGACAGACCATGACTTCAGTAGCAGCTTCCAAGTCGGGCCAGGGTCAATATCCCACTTCTGGCACCCCCTCGCAAGGCGCCTCACCTCCCTGTGCCGCCTCTTCCTTTGCCCTTTTTTTTGGGGGGGGGCGGGGGTGCATCACTGCCACTGGTGGTCGTGGGCACTACCCAGTGCCGCGCCTGAGAGCCGCCGCTGGATTTGAACCGCCAAGCCCGCGGGCAGCAGTCCCGCACTCAACCGCTTATGCCACCCGGGTTCAGCCCCTTCCTTCGCTGGTGCACTGCACCACGTCAGGAGAGTAATGGTGCCGACCTCATAGGGCCATCAGGTGGCCCTGCTGGGCCCCTCAAAAAAGATGTCAGCCGCACCCGCTGTCCACCAGGCCCTGAGGATAGGGGCATGGAGGAGAAGAGGGAACCGTTTCCGCCCTCGGAGACCAAC
>PVJH01048834.1:0-10600 GCA_004026705.1 Nesogale talazaci
TACCAGCCAGCCCCAGGCCTGCAACACACTCCTGGAGAGATACCCTCCCCAGTCCCGTGCCCCAGAAGACACCCCAGAGAGAAGCCACACACATTCTAGTGGTGGACTAGAATCCGAGGGCTGTGACCCCCTTGCCCTGAGCTGGTGAGGGCGGAGGAGTCCCCAGGGGGACTGAGGTCTCATCTGAGGGGTCCTGTGAAAGGGAGTGGTCAAGACTGGCAGACACGCAGGAGGACGTGCTCAGTGGAGGGAGAGAAGCTGGGGGGCGGGGAGGGGGGAAGAACTCTCAGGACCACCTCCCAGGTGAGGGTGGGTGGGCCATCAGTGGGAGGGGACTGTGCTCACTTCAGGCAAAGGGAGAGATCACCATGGTGCTCAGAGCAAGGCAGTCTGAAGGGGGCACTGGAGAGGGCTGGAGAATCAGTAGGTCAAGTCAGGGCAGGAGGAAGGCCTGCAGGGGAGTGGGGGTCCACCCAGCTGAGCTGGCTTCCGGAGAGACTCCCACCCTGGACTGGAGGTCCTGGTAATGGGGTTGGATTTGGGGGCATGGACCCAGGATCCAGGTCAGGCTGTACCTCCCCAAGATGTTCCAGGGGTCCCCAGGACAGCAGCTTGTGTTGGAGGACTGAGAACCAGGGGAGTCCAGGAAGGGGCTCCATGAGTCCACGAAGGCTGCCCTTGGCGCAGCCCCAGCCTGGGAAGGACCCCGACACCTTTATGAATTAGGTCAGGTGTGTGAGGGGACACGCACACCAGCTCAGTGCAGCTCAGGGACAGAGGGGGATGGCAGAGGAGATGGTAGAGTGTCCCTGCCTGCAGGCCCCATCCCATCCCGCCAGTCTCCCTCCCCCACCCCCACCACAGTTCTCTCACTAGGGTCTCCTGTCCTAGAGGCCTCCATTTCCCTTTCTGACCTGGGCTGCTGGGCAGGACTCAATGTCTCCCCAGGGCCCTTCTAGCATACCAGGCCTGGATGGGGTGGCGCCCTGGGTTTCAGGGACAGAGCACCCAGAGCCAGGTTGAGGAAAGACTCTTTAATGTCCACAGTACCATTAGGAAAGGGGACAGGGCATCGGTCATTGTCTTCACTGTGGCGAGAGGAAGAAGCACAGGCAGCCGGTCTCCATGGGGTCCCGGGAGAAAATCAGGAAGCCTGGGCCGCAGGGTGCTGCTGCTTCACGAGCTTTACCAAATAGTTAACTCTCTTCTTCACCCACTGCTCCCTGGGATTCGAGCAGATGAGCCTGCCCTGCACGGTCTCAAATCTACGAGGGGAGAAGCCATCAGTGAGAAGGGCCTTCCACTCCTGCCACCAGCTGACCAACAGCTCGAGGCCCTGAGAGGGCCAGGGACCTGGCCAAAGCCACACAGCACCTGGGGAAGATCTGGGACATCACACCCAGGTTCCTCCTCCTCAGAGCAGCGGGACTGGGAAGGGGACATGCTGCAGAGTGGGCTGGAGCTCAGGGACCCTCAGGGCTCTACCCCAGCCCCCCGGGATGAGGGCTGAGTCAGTCACTGATTGGGTGACCGGGATGGCATGAGAATCCGTGGAGAGGTCGGACCTCACGGCCAGGCCTGGAAGTGTAGTTGGGTGATTGTCTCCCCAGGGCGTGTTCTGAGGACCCCAGGTCTGGCCTCCTGGGTTGGGCTGCGGTGAGGTGGGGGGGCAGGGCAGCAGACTCACACGATGGCATCCCGGGGACATTCTTCAGAGGTCTGATACCAGGACTTGAGTTTTTTGAAGGGAATGGCTCCTTTGAAATACTGCATGCAGCACTCTCGCCCCACATTGGTTGCCAGGGCTGCAGAGAGAGAGAGAGAAAGAGAGAGAGAGAGAGAGAGCACGCTCATGCATGAGAAAGCACTCCAATCACACCCTGAGCTCTGGGCTGAGCCTTATCTACAGCAGGTCCTTCAGTCCACTTTGCACACCCGGAGAGAAGGCCTGTCACTAGCCGAGATTTTACAGGCCAGAAAATGGGGGCCCTTAGCTTTGCACATGCGTGTACACACACACACACACACACACACACGCACACATCAATCCCCAACACCTCCCTGTAGTCGAGTTCTGCTCAGCATCATTCTAGAGTGTGTTCCCAGAGCTCCCCCACTGTCCTTTGTCCTTTTGGATGACATGCACCTCGCTCTGACTAGCTCTATGGCCCTGTGACAGCCAAATGAACTTGCATTCTGCTCAGCATCATTCTAGAGTGTGTTCCCAGAGCTCCCCCACTGTCCTTTGTCCTTTTGGATGACATGCACCTCGCTCTGACTAGCTCTATGGCCCTGTGACAGCCAAATGAACTTGCAACAAATGATTGCGGCCGGGGGCCATCTGACCCGCCTGGGGACGGAATAGAACACTTTCATGACTTTTCCTTGGAAGCAGCCTTCCTGGCTTTATGCGGACACCCTTACATATGAGAATCCATAAGAAACCATTGTGATCAATGCTCCTTGGACCCAGTACGACTAGAGCCACCATCCCTACCTCACATCGTGGCAGGAGGAATGTCCCAAAGCATTGCTATTCTTGTCCCGGGCGTGGACTCCCTCAATAGCCCCGCTGCTCCCAGGGCCCCTCATGGGAACAGGGAGGACATCAATGAGGATGTGTGTGTTCCTGCCTGGTCTTCTGACCCTGCACCCTGCTCTCTGTCCTTGCCTCAGTGCTCCATACCCGTGCACTCACCTGCTTGGGTGGGTGACAGAAAAACCCCGAGGAAGAGGGCAGCCAGAAGCAGCATCTTTGTGGGAGTCATGCTTTGGAAAGCTCCAGAGAAGGGAACTCAGATGCTGTGTGTTCTGCTCCAGGGAAGTGCCAGGGAGCAGAGCTAGGATGTGGAGGTGACCTATTTAACCTCATTGGAGGGTCCCAGTCCCGCCTCCCGCTCCCTCCCCATGTCCATCCTGGGACCCATCCGGTTCAAAGAATTGGGAGATGTTTCTGTGGAAGTCCAGACTTGGAATGTTTGTGGCTTTCTCGAGAATGGGATAGAGTGGGCACAGAGGTGGGGTGCATTTGTCCGAGGGCCACTGCCACCGGGACATACTTCTCCTTTCAAAGGGGACAGTTCTTGGTTCCTCTATGAGCAGAACTGAGATCCCCATCCTCAACTGGACTCAATCATTCTGTCTGAGGCTGATGGGCTTCCGCCATGCACATGACCCTGGTCAGGGAGGATGGGGGTGAAGGAACCTGGGCGGGGTGGGGTGGGGGTTGTCAGACAGAGTCAGGCTGCTCACTGAGGACTTTGGATGAACCCAGGATGTTAGCATTCCATTGGGTGTGGACTCACGGGTCCCTTTCTGTGGCAAGGATCAGAAAAAGCCCGCAGCATCTGTGGTCATGTCCCTCACCATGGAGGGTCGGAATGGTTTGGGACTTCTTGGACATGTCAGATTAAGCTTGTGCTTCTATGGGGTGAGCCCCTGGGGGGTGCAGATGGCGTGGGCACAGCTGCCGGTCCTTGGCAGCTGGAGTCTACTTGGCAGTGCCTTGGAAGGCAGGTCTGCCCATCTGCGTTCCCAAACCAGCCCCTTGTGAGTCCTTCAGAGAGCGCGGCTCTCGGGGTCAGCCTGGGCCATCGGGGCTGAGTGAGGGTCACTTGGTCCATTGTGGTCTCACAGGACAGGTGGGGCCATGGAGAGAGCCAGGCAACTACCTCCCTACCCGTCTGATGCTCAGCCAGTCCCGTGGCTGCCAGGGAAAAGGGCTCATCATCTGTGTAGGCTTCCCCCAGGGCCAGAGCATAGGTGCCCCTCAAATAGGAGAGTTCCCTGCCACACTTAGGGACTCCGGGCAGAGTCTGGACCTGGACTCTTACAGGTGGGTTCGATGTCACCCTGCCTCTGACACCCTTCTCCCCTCCCACAATGTGTCAGTGCTCTGCTCTGCTCTCTGTCTGAATCATCACACATCTGACATCATCTTGATGTCGTGGTTTTCGGGCCTGTTCCTGGGGTTATTTGGGACCCTGATTCAGAAAATTACACTGGAGAGACCACATCCGCTCTAGTTTTGTAGATATGATAATCCACTTTATCTTTAATGACTGAGCTATGCTAATGTAGTATTCTAGTTTTAAATATGAGCAGGATTCAGATCCCCAACTTAATGATAAGACCCCCTCCCCCCCAAATGTAGGAAGTATTCGGAAAATAATGTGTTCTGAAGGGACTGTCAAGGGAAGCCGTCCACGGAGCCCTGGGAGCCAACTGGCTTTGTGTGGAGCGGCCAGTCCTGAGGTCCGAGTCCCCTGCAGTCCCCCGCAGTCCCTCTGCCGTCTTTCCATGAGCTAAAGGTGTGGAAGCCCCAAGGGGCAGGTCTCCTGTTTCCCAGAGGGTCACTCTGAGTGAGCGCCATCAGATGGCGGGGGCGGGGGTCATTTGGGTCTGGGAATCTGTGCAATGGCTACCGAGGTTACAAGTCAGATACTGCAAGGTCCGGACACAGCTCAAGCAGAGTGGGAACCAAAATAGGCCCTTGAGAGGGCACGCACACAGAAGGCGTCTGCGCACTGTCATGTGTCAGAAACGTCAGACTTCCGAACAGCAGCCATCGCTATTTTGAAGATTTTCCCTCTTCCAGTGATGCAGTGAACAGTCCTGAGCACATTTTACCGTCGAAGAAGTCCGTGGATAGTTCAGGTCCCAGGTTTCCGAGGTGAGGTTGGCCCCACACGTGTTTTGAAGAGAAGTTCTCCCTCTTCTTTTACACATTTCTGTGCATTGGTGGAGGACCTGTGCCATCTCACCACAAGACCGGGACGTTTTGATTTTAAGAAAGGAGTTTGGGGGCTGAACCCCGATGGCGTAGTGGTTGTGTGCGGGACTGCGGCCCACTGGGATGGAGGTTCAATTCCAGCTCCACGGAGCAAAGGCTGGGCCTCCTACTCCCACCATCAGAAGGCAGTGATGCCCCCCCCCCCAAAAAAAAAGGAGTTTGGGGGGAAATGAAGAGCTGATCTTACCAAGGGCTCAGGTAGAAAGCAAATGTTCCGAGAATGATGAGGGCACAGGTCCAAATGTGCTTGACAGACAATGGGTGGATATAGAGATGGGGATAAGTTGTACGATCCCCAATAAAACGATTTAATATGGAAAAGGAAGGGGTTCGAACGCTGACGGATGCGTTTTGAGTTTCAGAACATTAGAATGTCTACCCATTGTACCAAACTCACACCCAGCTGGCCTCCTGGGGAGCAGTCAAACGCACAAGAACCCACTCGGCGCCCCTAGTTCTTGCTCAGTAACGCGCAGGGCTGGCTCTGTCTCCAGGGAGCACGTTGGCAGTGCCATGCAGTTCGCAGGTGAAGTGATACAAGCGAAAGCCATCTCACTGCCACGGAGTTGGTGTTGACTCATGGTGACGCCACAGCCCAGTGTCGAACCGATCGCCCCCGTCGTTATGGGCATCGAAGACCTCACCTCTCCCCCGTGGAGCCGCTGGTGGTTTTGAAGTGCTGACCTTGTGGCCACCACCACCCCACCAGGGCTCCTGGGTGAAGTGACACTCGGGGGGACATTCCAAGTTCTGGCCATCCTCACTGCTCAAAGACAGTGCTGGATCAAAGGGCACCGGGCGAAGGATAATGTGGCCGGAATACGCCATACCACACGAACTTCTTCAGCTACAGCCAGCGTGTATGACGTCCTCTGTCTCCAGCCAGCTCACACGGCTGGAAAATACCTGGATCTTTATGGGGACGAGTGAGAAAGACATACGTTCTGAAACTCAAACACTGGAACCGGGGGTGGGGGGCAGAACTGGTGTCATTTTTGGAATCCCCAGGTCAGGCATACCCAGAAGTATGTTTGATGTCCCAGGTCGGACGGCTGAGGCACCCAGAGTTCCTGAACCTGTAGCTGTCCACACGGCAACCTTCCAGAGTGGGGTGCCCCCGCCCCAGGGTTCCTGCAGCTGCAGTCTCTAAGAAGCGTCTCTGTGCACTCTGTGCACAGCACTCTGTGGAGCAGCTGTCACCTTTGTCCAGCAGCCGGCGCTTTCATCACTGCGCCACCTGCACTCCGTTTCTCTATCTTACAGGCCTCTGCCAGCCTCCAGGGGAGCCAAGGGAGGGGAGACTGGACTGACTCTCCTTAGCATGGCCCATGAGGAATGGGGAGGTGGAGGGACGATTGAGGTGACTTCAGGTGACCCAGGCGCCCCTGCCCTGCCTCTCTGTGCAACCCACACACCCTCTCTACCCCCTGGAGGATCTACCCCTTTGGTAGATACAAAAGATGGTGTCCTCCTTGGAATTGGCCTCACAGCAGCATTACAGTGAGACGAGCTGCGGAAGGAGATAGAACTCAGTGAGGAGTATTGAGGTACTACGAAAGAACGTTTGGAAAGGGGAGGGATAATAGAGAAAGGGACGGGAGCATCTTGAGCTCCTGGGCGGGTTGTGAGACCCCAGAGGGAGGCCAGGGAAGCTGTGCCTGTTGGTGGGGCAGTGGGATATTTATAGGACCTGAGATAGGGAAGTATGCAAATGAGGTGAAGGAAGCTGATGGCGGCGGCACCAATAGGGAAAAGGGAGGCTCGATGCTGCAGCTGCAGGATCTGAGTCTGTGAGAAAGCACCTTGCTTTACAATCTTCTCCTTCGCTGTGGGAGGTGGCTTTGAAGTGTGGTTGGTTTTCTATTTGTCTGGAAGGGTATTTGAAGCCAGGTGGTCTCTCTGGCAGGCTGGGGAAGGAGCGCACACCAACCTGGTTTGGAGGGATGAGCTCCTTGGAATGCAGAAGTTAGAGACTGCAAAGTCCAGCATGTTGTCCGTCTTCCTGAGGGACTGAGGGAATGGGGTCCCGCTTAGTTCAGACAGGCCCAAACAGCCTCACCTGCCAGAGACCCCAGTTCTGTCCTCCTGGAGCCACAGCTGGTCTGGCGAGGCAGCCCACCCATTCCAGGGCTGACCACCTTTTGCAAGGGCAGCAGGTGAGTGTGTGAGTGGCCTCCGGTCTGTGCATATCCAAAGGTAACCTGTCCCCTTTGGAGGAATGACCCCAGAGTCCCCCGGCTTCAGGAGGGCAGAGTTAGGTTTCTCTGCCAGATAAGGTAAGGGGACCCCAAGAAACTGGATCCCAGGTCCCTTCTCAGGCAGGAGCTGCTTGTCCCAGGCTGTGTTTTGGGTGGTGTGGGGTGGGGTACAATGCTCAGAGGGCAGCCTCCGAAGGAGACGTCTGGGGAGGGCGATTGTCACATAGGCAGAGGGACTTGTCTCTCAACCCTCCTCACACCCAGTGGACCATGGTGGCTTCTCCTGCTCCCGGGCCTTCCCCTGGCTGGTCAGCCGGTCAGGGCAGCTTCACTAAGTGGGAGGGCCAGCTCCTGTTCCCTGGATCGGAAATTCCCTGGGTGCGTTTGATCTCTGTTTGCTTTTAGACTCAGAATTTTTCCCCAGAAAGGCCCAAATTTCCCTGTGCGTTGGTGCCAAGTCAGGACAGAGGAGGAAGGGTGCCAGCAGGGGAGTTGAGTGGCCTGTGTGCCTGCCCTGGCAGTGAGGGGGGTGGGGTGGCATGCAATTTGGGTCAAGGGCCACGGGCAGTGCACCCCCTTCCCTGCCCAGGGCTATGAGTGAGGTCGCCTTTGACCAGGAGATCTTGGAAGGCTGCCTGGAGAAGGGGCCTGTGAGCTGGGTCTGCAGGGAGGAGGCTCAGAGGTAGGGAAGGAAGAGCCAGTGTTCACAGGTGTCAGGAAGAGCAAGGCTGGCCACGAGCTGGAGAGTTGACTGGGGTTCACGGTCACCATGCACAGGAACTCCCAGGGCAGCGACTGCCTGTCACCAACATGTCCCAGCACCAACAGTACCTAGCCTCAGTGGCTGTCCGTCAGCTGGATGGCATAAACCCAGGGAGCCAAGGCTGGCAGCGGCACCTGGGGGTGGGGGAGTAGTGTGTGTGTGTGTGTGTGTGTGTGTGTGTGAGAGAGAGAGAGAGAGAGAGAGAGAGAGCACATCTGGGAGGAGAGGAAAGCAGGGCATTTCCAGGGTAATTGCTGACGAGGAATGGACCAGACTTACCCTTCACAGCTTCTCTCAGCCACAGAATGGCTCCCAGGGACCTTTCAAACCTAAAGTTATGGGGTCTGGGTCTGGGGGGTGGGCAAAACCAGCAGAGAAGATAACAGAAGCCAGGGCCCCCTCGGGAGGGTTGGAGAGGGCTGCTGTGTTATGCCAAAGGCAGACCCTTTGAGCCAGGAGAACTGGGTAGGAAAAGGGAGGAGCCATGGTGACTGCCCTGTCTCCAGGTCCTCCCTCTCCCCTGGCCCCCCACCCCCACCCCGGCACCTGTCTTTTGGGGTCAAAAGGGCTGGGGAAGGTCAAGGCCTGAGCTTTGACCTGGGGTGCCTGGACCACGCCCATGTCAAGCTCTGACACCTGAAGCCTGTCCCCACGGGCTTCTGTAGGACCAGGGGTGCTCTGGGTCACAGGCTCAGGGTCCTGAGCAGAAGGCAGGCTGTGAGGGGAGGCCTTTTCATCCTCAGGTCGGTGGTGAGAGGAAGGCCAGACAGGCGCTGGCCCTTGGATCCCGCCCGTCAGAGAAGACTCCAGGAGGACTGGGCAGCATCTCTGTTTTATCATCCGCAACAGCCGAAGTGGGCTCTGCCCTGAAGTGTGAGGACCCCCGATGCCATCTCTACTCCCAATCACCAAAGCACCCGACTGCCTCTGCACCCAGGCCCCGGTCATTCGTGACTGGTCTGTCTTGATTCTTGAGGTCAGGACACCTCCACCCCACCCCCAGTCTCCCTCTCCTCCTGTGTCCTCTCAACCTGTCAAGACCCATGGAACTGGCCCTGACAGTGTCTCAGATGAACCCCTGCACACTAACCGAGCTCTCTGCTGGGCCATGCCTCAACCCCATGTGGACCCTCTCTGGTCCAGCTCCCTCACTGGAGTTCTCTCCCAAATAGGAATCTGAGCACGTCTCTTCCCTCTCAAAGTCCTTCGGTGTCCACCTCCTCTACGTCACCTTCAGGTTGAAGCCCGAAGGCCACGCGAGTACATTTCCAGCCTCAACTTTTGCCCCCAGGCTACCACACACCACATCATTGCATCCCAACCACACTGGCCTTCTTTCTGTTCCTTGAAACAGCCAGCTCCTACCCTCGCTGAGCCTCTGTAGCAGATGTTCCCCAGCCGGTGACGCCCTGTCCCACTTCCGCTCACTGAACCCACTTCCCTGTCCTCCTTCAGATCTGTGCCTAAGTTTTCACTTTTTCCACATGGCCCCACCCTTCTGTGCACCCCACAGACCACTGGCTGCCCTGCCCCTGCGTTCAATCTGTGGAAGTTCACGCAAAAGACCGTGACTCTCAGAGAATAAGGCTCGTTGCCATGTCCCACTTGCTCCCAGTAGATGTGCTGTAAAAGATGCAGATTGAATGGATGTCAGGGTAGATGATTGATGGGTAGACAAATGGAGGGTGGAGAGTTGCAGGGGTGGGGGGGTAGATGGATGGACGGATGAATGGATGGGTGGGTGGATGAACAGTTGGATGGATGGATAGTTGGATGGGTGAATGGGTGGATAGTTGGATAGATGATTGGGTGACTGAATGGATAGTTGAATGGGTGGATGGATGGATGGATGGATGAATGGATGGATGGGTGGATGGAAAGTTGGATGGATGGATAGTTGGGTAGATGAATGGATGGGTGGATGAGCAGTTGGATGGATAGATGGTTGGATGGGTGAATGGATGGATGAATGGATGACTGAATGGATAGTTGGATGGGTAGATGGATGAATGGATGGATGGACTGATGGATAGACAAATGGACACATAGGTTTAGACGATTTCTGAACTGCAGCATGAACTCAGCTTACCTTCTACCCTAGAGGTTCCTCCACCCAATGCCAATTGTTTTCCATCCAGTGTGCACATGAGCCCATAAGACGTGCCTGAGCCCTTCTGTCGTGGACCAGCCCAAGGGAAGATGGTGACACTGTTCATCTGGTTGACGGCTTTCTTAGGAGGGGTGGCCGTGTCCTGACTTCTGTGAAACGTGGGTGGCTTCCACGGCCTCTGACCACTGCCCTTCCTGTGCCTGGGGACGCTGGCTGCCTCCTCAATCACCTTTCTTCAGCCACTTCACCCTCTCCTGCCCCGAGATCCCCTTCCTGCTGACAATAGGATCCCGCCCCTCTGCTTCCATAGGACACGATCCTCGCCTCCAACACCCCCTGTGATCTCTCCTTTCGTTCACGACCGACCTTCCCTGATGGGAGAGGCCTGTCGCTCCCCCTCCCCTGCCCCTCCACCCACTGGTGCTTTCATGCCACCGACTGGACACTTGAGTCCCTCTCAGCCCCCCACGACCACGCCCTGGTCAGTGAGGGGTAGGGGTGAAGGACAGGTGCTCTGGAAGCAGAGTTCACGGTTCTGGCTCCTAGTCTTTCTTCTACCTGCTCCTGGAGGTGCCTCCTCTTCCTCATCTTAGAATGGAGATGAGTCCCCGGCGGGGGGGGGGGGGGCGGTGCTGCTGGATGATACCTTGTAAGACCCCTCTCTCCAGCTCCTCGGCTTCCTGAGTCACTCATTTCCCTTCTTGACAGGACTTTCCATGACACCGGGGACGTGGCTC